>ML806435.1:37900-59557 GCA_009831015.1 Picea engelmannii
ATTTAATAAATGGGATAAGATATTTAATAATGGGATAAGATATTAGGTAAGGGAGTAAATGAAGGGAAGTCAGTGAAGGAGGGATAAGGGGGGGAAAGGAGTTTGGGGGGAGGATTATGCTACGGGATTTGGGGGATGAATTTGCAGAGCGGGGGAATTGGCAGAGGGAAATTTGGAGTGGAATTTACACAGTGCACCGGGGGTTGATGCTGTTTTGGGCACGGAGGGCTAGGATATCCGTTGATATCCTAGGGCTAGGAGCTAACTAGTCAGCAGGGAGGTCAGTTTTGGGTAGTGTTCTAAAGGAGCGGGAAGGAAGCAAGCGGTGAGCAAATAGTAGCATCAGTTTCAGGTAAGAATTATGCATTGTTTTGAATTAATTTGTTATTAAATCTTATTATATTGACGAAATTGCATACGAATGAGTTAAATTAGTAAAAATTCTTGTATGTTACGGAAGTTACTATTATTTCATTAATGTGTTATGAAATTAGTTAATTTATCAAAATAAATTGATGTAAAATGTAAATCCAGCCCTTACATCTCTATTAGGAATTTTTTCAATCCTTCCATGATCACCCCTTTTAAACCATCCACCTTAGTATTTATTGCCTCAAAATTAGCTTCTGTTGAATCCAACATCTCTTGTAGTTCATCTTTTGTTACTGACTTCTTTTGTAAATCATTTATGTCCCTACACATTTCTTCACCTTCATCAAGTGTCCAAGTAGGATTGTCTGGAGGCTTATTTGGTGTATAAGTTCCCTTTTTTGGTGGCATGTTGGCCAAGTATCACTTTAAACCTTGATTTTGAGGTGGTTCTACTAGACAATCTTCCTTTTATTGTATCTCCAAAATTTCGGCCCTTCTGAGTATAAAATTTTCTATTTTTGTAGGTTTGTGATATTTCTTCTCTGCAATCCCACAGTTCTGATAAAAATTCGATGTGCCAAGTGTAATTTAAGGTAACTTCCCCAAAACTTGCTTATTTTTGGCTTTTCCAGGAGATCTCACTTGTATAGATTTCCCCACACAAAATAATGGATATAAAATTCTGAAACTCATACCAGAACTACTAAGGTCTGTAAAGTATCTAATGCAATTTGTCTCACTCAATTTGGATACTCTAGGAATAAGTTATGATTTTTTTACCCGGAACACCTACTCGAGACTAGTCAATAGAACTAGTCTGATACCCTATATTCCACAAGGTGTATCTACAAATTTAAGATGAAAAAAAAGATGAAATTTCTACCAAATATACCTTACTAATTTATTTGAATAGACTCTAGAGTTCAGGGTCTGAAACTTTATAGAAATGTTTTTATAGTGAAACTTCTGCAATGACTCAATTCAGGCCGATTCCAGAACCCTATATTACAATGGTGTTATCTCCGAAAGTATAAGGCATCAAGAGCAGAAATTTTAACCCAACGTACCTTGATCTATATACTAAATATCCTCCAAGTCTTTCCTTCTGAATCATTTTAGAAAAAATGTTATAGAGAAAATTCCAAGGTGTCTCATATGTAGCAACGAAACCCTAAGACCTTGAGCTCTGATAGCATATGTTAGGAACCAAATATCAATATAGCATAGAAAAACCTCAAAATAAGTACTCAACACCTTGAAAAAGAGATAAATTCAGATAATAATCCTCTTCGAGGGGGAAACCTCCTTATGCCCACATAAATGTCCAAATACAAGATGATTCCAAATGAAAATGTCTCATTGGTATATATAAGAGACTAGGAGTTATAATTACAACTAATGGACTAAAGTCGACATAACTAAAATAACACTACTAATGTAATATGCCCCAATTAAAGGTTAATGAGCCACTATTTAGGGCTTAGCATTGGTAGTGGCCTCTGCTGTGATGTTCTTCTTGCAGGCAACCCGAATCGCCATCTTAGAAAAGCGATCAACAACCACAAAAACAAATTCATTTCCCTGCTTTATGGATGAGAGGCCCGACATTTAGTCCATTGAGATGGATTCCCATGGTCTGTCGGGAGTAGGAAGAGGGGTGTATAAGCCCTGTTTCTTAGTGGTTGGTTTGGAAATAGAGCAGGCAGTGCACGACCTGATATACTTGTTGACCTCCTATCGAAGTTTTGGCCAGTAGAAATGTTTTTGTAGCATCGACACTATCTTTTCGATGCCAAAGTGTCCTGCCACCTAACTGTAGTGGGATTCCCAGATCAGCTTCGCTTTCTTGCTTTATGGAAAACATATATGGCTCAAACGACACAACAACCCATCCTGAAGATGGAAATTATCGACAACTGCGTTTGCACCCAACATTTGGTAGGTGGTGGCGAAGTCTGGGTCTGTCTTATAGAGTTGGGTCCATCTAGAGGTTTCATGGCTACAAGAGTCTAGCACCATGGTGAGTGTCATGACTGGAGGTCTACTAAGGAAATCAACAATGTGATTGATGCTTCTTATTTTATACTTGATGTTGAGGTGAAATTGTTGCAAGTATATGGACCACTTTTGATGGCAATCATTCTCCAATTTTCCTTGTGTCTTCATAACTGCAGTGGCTTATGATCAATGTGGATGACTGTGTCCTTCTAAAGAATGTGATGTCTCCACTGGAGGCAGGCTTGCACAATGGAGTACATTTATTTTTTGTAAGTAAGGTACTTACGGACATCATCAGATAGTGTATCACTATGATAGGCCATGGGGTGGTCGTGCTGAGTGAGAACGACACCCACCGCATAGTATGAAGCATTTGTCTTGATCTCAAAGGGTAGTTGCAGGTTTGGTAGTGAATCTACTAGGGTTGAGCACAAGCGTTGCTTCAAATCATCGAACTCTTGTTGTTGGGATCAGCCCCATGCAATTTTTTCCTTATCACCACCCCTGGTTATTTGGTTGAGGGCCCATGCAATATGGGAGAATCCCAACACGAACCCGTGGTAGAAATTAGCAAGGCCCAAGAAGCTCTAAATCTTAGTGAGTGTGGTTGGGGTTGGCTAGTCATGGATGACTTGGATCTTAGTTGGATCCACATGTATGCCACGTTGATCAATGATGTAGCCCAGGTAATGGACCCTGTCCATGCCGAAGGATCATTTTTCCAAGTTGGCATATAGCTTGTGTTGTCGTAGGGTGTGCAGAACCTACTGAATATGCTGCAAGTGTTTGGCCCAAGTCTTGATGTAAATAAGAATGTCATTCAGATACACCACTACAAAAGTATTGGTGAATGGTCATAGGATATCATCCATCATCCTCATGAAAGTGGTTGGAGCATTTTTCAAACCAAAGGGCATGACCAACCATTCAAAAAGGCCTTCCTTTGACTTGAAGGTAGTTTTCCATACATCTATCTGTTCTATCAGGACCTAGTGGTAGCCAGACTTCAGATCAATCTTACTGAAGTATTTGGCCCCTATGAGTTGATCAAGGAGGTCATCTATTAGTGTAATTGGGTATCAGTTTCTGACTGTGATTTTATTCAGAGCTCGGTAATCAATGCAGAGTCACCAGGTTCCATGTTTCTTTTTTACCAGCATGATTGGTCTCCCGCAAGGTGATGAGATGGGACAGATGTGCCCCTTGTGGAGAAATTCTTGGATCTGTCGCTTGATCTCCCCATTCTCTAATAGAGAGAGGTGATAGACTGGCCCATTGGGAAGCAGTGCGCCCGGGGTCATATCGATGGGGTGCTTGACCTGGCAGTGTAGAGGTACCCCAGTAGGTGAGGAGAAGATATCTGAGTATTCTCCCATGACCTTATCTACTTTCTTCTTCTGTGTGAAGAGGTCGATCGCAGAGACCCTAGATGTGGCTGTGATATTTCACTTATTCTGAGATAGAATCATAAAGAATACAAACTTCCCCATCTGAGAGATGACCTTCCTGCATTGCTTAGCAGAGATCAAGGAAATAACACTAGGTGGGACTGCCTCGGGTATCCTATACAATTTTTTGTTCAAATTAATAATAACAGTACGAGGCCTAGACTCATATACATCATGGCATTTCCATAGATAAGGTTGTCCTAAAAGAAAATCATAAACTTCGAGAGGAGCAACATCACACAATACCTCATCTTTGAAGGGCTTGATGCGATACGATAGTCGACACTGTTGGCTGACATGGAGATTGCTTCCTTGGAGTAGCCATCCAATGGTATAGGGTTGTGGGTGTGGCATTGTTAGCAGGGCCAACCACTTGAAGACCTCTACTGATATGAGGTTCTTCTGGCTACCGCTATCAATGATGAAGTGCAGTGGGGTGCCTTTTACTCACATATGTGAATGGAAGAGGTGTTCTCCTTCTTCTGGCTCGTCTAGTTCACTAGGCTAGAGATTGGTGGTAGAAATGGTGGCACTGGGTTCCACGTCAATGATTCATCTTCCCATTTCTGGTTCTAGCTCAGAGTCATAACTCGCATCTGATTCATAGGCTTTCACTTTGACCACCCATGACAGCTTTGAGCAACAGTCAATAGTGTTATGACAAGGGCTCTTATGGAAGTCGCACCAGTTCCCGGTATCTTTCTTTGTCTTTATGATGTCCTTCTTTTCTTGAGGCTTGGAGTGGTTGTATTGATACTATCCATATTTTATCTGTCCTTTATTCTTTGGCTTGGGACCTCCCTTTCCTGGTTTTTTTTGTGAGGGGCTCCCAGGCCCAAATTGTTGCATCTTTTGTTCGAGCTTCTACTCGATTTTGACGACATATCGGTAGGTCGCACCCAAGGATGAGATGTATAGAAATTCCATTTTGGTATGGATGTATCTATGCAGAGCATCACGATACTTGAGAAACATATGTCACTCTGAATCTTTGATACCCATCTTGATGCGCAAGGTATGGAAGATATTTGTGAAATCTGACACTGATTAGTCTCTTTCTTGCCGCAGTGTGGTCCATTTTGTATACAATTCATCATAATTTCTGAAAGGGTAGTATTGTTCCTTAATAGAATTTGTGAAGGATTCCCAAGTGGTCATGACTATAAATAATGAGGATTCCTCTGTTTCCTTTTGCTCACAGAAAGTTTCCCACCAATATTTGACATGGGGAACGGCTTTGAGGATCGCAAAAGTAATATTTTCTCTATTTGAAAAGTTATGGACAGAAAAATACCCTTATAGTAGGTTCAACCACTTGTCTACAACATCTATGTCTATATGACCTTCAAATATAGGAATATCAAATTTTATTTGTACCTTGAAGGGGGCGACGCCTCTACTCAAAGAAGATGCGTCTCCTGTTGGTAACTGTCGAAGGATTTGCCCGAAACTATTCATCATCTCATTCCTTTATTGCATGAGCTATTCCTCAATCAAAAGTTTCAAAGGATCTCTTGTCCCATCATCTTTCTTTTCTCCTTCCATGAGAGGTCGCTTGGGCATGTGAGATATTTTTTCCTCAAGAGAAACAATCTCGAGACCCAACTCCTTGTACTCCAACCTCGTTGGGGACATGCATTAAGACGACAAGGAGCAGACTGCTCTGATACCACTGATCTAGATTTTACGAGCAAAACAAAATGAATAAATATTATTAATAGATTCTTAACACAAAATAACAGAGATACGGTAAAATTGGTTTTCTATTCAATAAGGAAATGATTTGAAACTGTAAAATGCAACGAAAACAAGCTTGTTGGAATGGTGGCGGCTTATCTCTGAGAAGAGATGTGACGGTTGCGATCATTTGCAAGAATATAATTATAGTGAGGCTATGAAGGAATTTTTACAATAAACAGGAATTCCAAAAACCCTAGACATCCAAAAACCTAACCCTAGGAGATGAAGCGCCAAAAGTCATGTGGGCCCCGTCTGGGTAAGTTAGTACATCAATTTCTCGGGGTCGTAACTTTTGCATACGATCTTCGTTTTAGGCTTATGATAGTCTGTAAGAAAGGTATCATTAAGGAGATTAATTTTGGGGGCTCAATCATTCCTTCAACTATCATTGCAAAGACCGATCCCGAAAAACCTTCATTTAGGCCCTCAAAATGGCCCCGGAAGTTAAAACTGCTAAAAATGGTAAATTGCCAAAATTGCCAAAAAACTATTTTAAGCCAGCTGGAAAAGGTGGGTGGCCATCAATATCCACTTGGATCAGAAAAATAAGAGGTCTGGTTTTAAAACCCTGGCTCGATAGTTCATCCAAGATGAACATCTACTTGTACATTCATTGCAGGAAAAAAAAAATAATAATAATTCACATTACCTTTTGCTATTCAAAAATTGTCACTGGGTCTAAACTTGTAACACCCAAAATACTATCAATAGGGGGCTTGAACAGTCATCGAACTGGACAAGTGTTCATTGGGGACATAATGGTCGTCTATAGCACCTACTTGGAAAAGGCAAACAAAACTAGATCCATTATGCATGTTGAGATGACAGAAAAGGAGGCCCTCATGACAATTACACTAACTATTCCTACACAACTTGTACACAAACATGAAGAAAATATATTTATAGGTAATGGGATATCCATTACAAATTTTAATATATTTCCCAAAATAGTATATGACCATGGTGATTGTGAGTGTATTATATCGCTCAACGAAACAAGTACCATGGAAAAAATCCCCGCTATTTGTTCATAATATTGTTTTGTCCCGGACACAACTATCAGCCAACTTGCACAGAGAAATGACATTTACCCAATCGAAACCATTGGCGCAGTTGTGACACTTGCAAGAAAACTTGGCTTGCAACACATTCTCCATACAAAATATGGAGAGTCAGACAACGACAAGGAAATGGTATCGTTCTCCATATCCAGTTTTGTCCTTTTCTTTTGCATGTTCATGTATCTTGTTAAGTTACACAAATATTGCACTGTTCTATGTTGCATCTTCCATTGTTCGATACCTATTCAATTTTTTTTTCGTTAGTCAAACAAGAATTGCATAAAGGGAAATTTCCACTTATGCTCTTCAAAAATATAAGAAAGAAAAGAGATGGTAAAGAAAGGATCTTTTGCACAACTAAATCAACATTTGTGATAGAGTTGCGAGAAGACATAATACAGGATCTCAAGAAGATAAATATTTCTACAACTGTT
This sequence comes from Picea engelmannii, assembly GCA_009831015.1. Lineage (NCBI taxonomy): Eukaryota > Viridiplantae > Streptophyta > Pinopsida > Pinales > Pinaceae > Picea > Picea engelmannii. Next base: position 44,954 of record ML806435.1, read on the forward strand.
GTGCATATACATCTACAGTTTCATCATCACTTTGCTCATACAAATCGCCTTGACCAAATCTCTGCATTTTTAATTTAATTTTTTTTTGTTTCTAATTTTTTTGGGGGGTGCAGTTGTAAATTATATTGTTCAATATATTAACTTCTATGCTCACGTTTCCAGGTTGAAGGTGTTTTGGTTGCAGCGAATGTGTAATCGACCCCCTTTGAGCCCGTGTGTGCGAAATTAAACTCTCTTGCTTCTGCTTCTCCCTTCATAAATGATGATCCGATTGATTGTTTGTGATGCAGTAAAAAAGTCCATACATATATAGACATTGCCTCAATGCTGCTATCTGAACCGTTGGCAACAAAATCGTGCATTGTAAAATTCAACAGCCTCTATTGCAAGATGTGCTTCATGAGTTAGCATAATTTCCATATGAAGCATACCTACAGAAAAAGGCAAAGAGTGTCTACATGTTGCGCGACTTTCAGATACATAGAAAATTTACCTTGAATGAGGATAATGTGATATTGCATATCGGTTGAAAAAATAAAAAAAATTGTGTCAAGCTCCATTAGGGAAACGAAAACCAATGGGACGATGTGTTTTTTATATATATAGAATTGTTTGATATATAATGGAATTCCATTTCTTGTTCAATATGTCAATATCTCAATACAGTTGGTGTTTACTTGGTTCTTGGTTGTATGCTTCACTCTGGAAAATTAATAATACATTTAGGATCTTCACAGTTTTTCTATGACCTTAAAGACTATAGAGGACATGCTTTGCCCTTTGATATAAGTTATGTGACGTAAAATGTGGTATGTGGCTCGTTTTAGCACTTTTGTTTGATTGATGAACTTAACAAAATTAATCTCTTGGAATAATTTGAAATAAAAGAATATATACTATGCGAATTCCAATGGAATTATTATATCAACGAGAGGACATTAAAATTCAAATTCGTTGTTATTATACTTGCGATGAACAATACATTAAGTTTACTTAGACATCCCAAAATTGATTTTCCTTGTGTATTTTTTACAGTTCTCTTATACAAGAAGATACTAGAAACTATAAGCATCGCTCGTTGTATCTATTCCTTCATTGAAGAACTTGTTCACATGTGAAGTTACTATTAAGACTATCAATGGCCCTTTGTTACATCAATTTCCACTTCCGAAAATTTCCATCCCCCTTCTTTTTTACCCTCTTCTTTCCCTTTTTGGTTACTTGTTTTTGGGAAATTGTATTGGTGTGGAAGTTGGCGGACTCATGTGTTCATATTTCCACTTTCTTTATATCGCTAGCCCAACTAGTCGCTTCCCCGTTTCGTATTGAACAAACTTTTTGGATCGCGGGTTGCTAGATAGGTGGTTTCAACATTGAATTTCCATTGTTATGTCACCTGCAAATAGCACTCGGACTTTTGCGATCTACAAATTAGCAAACAAATTCCCCTTTATCTTGTTTTTATCACTTTTCCTTGGTCGATGAAGTGAGCATAATTAATCTCGTGGAATAATTTGAAATAAAAGAATATATATTGTGCGAAGTCCAATGAAAGTATCATATCAACGAGAGGACATTAAAATTCAAATTCGACATTTTTATACTTACAGTGAAGTTGGCAGTACAATAACTTTACTTATACATCCCAAAATTGATTTTATTGTAGTTTTTCGACGGTTCTCTTATACATACAGATCCTGGAAACTATAGGCATGGCTCGTTGTATCTATTCCTTGATTGAAGAACCTGTTCACATGTCTATTGCACTTTATGGTTACTATCAAGACCATCAATGTGGTTTCTTACATTAATTATCGCTTCTAAAAATTGCCATCCCCTTTCCTTTTTGCCCTCTACTTTTCATTTCAGGTTACTTTCTCATTTTTCAGAAAATGTCTAGGTGTGAGAGTTGGCGGATTCACGTCTTCAGATTTCCACTTACTTTTATATCACCAGCCCAACTAATCGTTTCCCCGTTTCATATTGAACAAACTTTTTTTTATCGCAGGTTCCCAGATAGGCGAGTTCAACATTGTGTTTCCATTGTTCTGTTGCTTGCAAACAACACCCTGACTTCCACGATCTACAGATTAGCAAACAAATTCCCCTTTATGTCATTTTTAGCACTTTTCCTTGATCGATGAACTTAGCATAATTCATCTCCTAGAATAATTTGAAATAAAACAATATACATTGTGTGAAGTCTAATAGAACTATCATATCAACGAGAGGACATTAAAATTCAAATTCGTTGGTGTTCTACTTGTGGTTAAGCTAGCAGTATAATAACTTTACTTAAAACATCCCAAAATTGACTTTTTTGTAGCTTTTCAACGCTTCTCTTATACAAACAGATCCTGGAAACTATAACCATGCCTTGATTTCTTATACCAATTTCCATCAATTGGACTTTATTATACCAATTCCCACTTCCAGAAATTTCCATCCCCTTTCTTTTTTCCCTCTGCTTTCCCTTTTTGGTTACTTACTCATTTTTCGTAAAATGTCTAGCTGCGTGTGTTGGAGGAATCACGTGTTCAGATTTCCCTTGTTACTTTTATATCACCAGCCTAACCGACCGCTTCCTTGTTTCATATTGAACAAACTTTTTGAATCATAGGTTCCTGGATAGACGGGTTCAACATTGTGTTTCCATTATTCTGTCACCTACAAACAACACCTGTACTTCCGCGATATACAAATTAGCAAACAAATTTCCATTTATCTCTTTTTCTTTCAATTTTTGTTTACTTGGTCCTTTTTCTGGATGTCCCTTTTCCAAATGTCTCCTTCTTTTATATACAACACCCGGATTTCCGCAATATACAAATTGACCCTCGAAATTTGTCATTGTCTCCTATTGTGTGTTATGCAATTTCCATTCAATAGTTGGGGTAGATACATTTCGACCATCATCCCCTCACGTCTCCTGAGTAAATCTTGTTGGTCTATTTTCAAGCCTGTCAATATTTCATGTTTCGATTATGTCTAATGATTTTATATCATGAGTCCAACCATCTGCTTGTCCATTTCATACTTGGCCACTATTAACATCGTCGGTTCCTAGCAAGGCTTGCTCAATATTGGGCTTCCCCTGTTACACTACATGCAAAGATCACCTGAAATTTTGCGATATACAAATTAATGGTCATAATCTATCATTGTGATGTGCACTTTGACCATCAACCCCTCACATATCTTGCGTATATCTTGTGGATCCTAAAAACTATAACCATGCCTCACTTTCTTATACCAATTCCCATCAATGGTCTTTTCTTATCCCAATTCCCACTTCTGAAAATTGCCATCCCCTTTCTTTTTGTCCTCTTCTTTCCCTTTCTGGTTACTTACTCGTTTTTCAGAAAATGTCTAGCTGCGGGAGTTGATGGTTCACGTATTCAAATTTCCCTTGTTACTTTTATATCAGCAGCCCAACCAACCGCTTCCCTGTTTCATATTGAACAAATGTTTTGAATCGTAGGTTCCCGGATAGACGGGTTCAACATTCTTCTTCCATTGTTCCGCTACCTACAAACAACACCTGGACTTCCACGATCTACAAATTAACAAACAAATTCATCTTTATCTCTTTTTCTTTCAATTTCTGTTTACTTGGTCCTTTTTCCGAATGTCTCCTTCTTTTACAAACAACACCCAAAGTTACTCAATATACAAATTGACCCTCACAACAGTTGGGGTAGATACAATTTGACCATCGACCCCTCACGTCTCTCGGGTAAAGCTTGTGGGCCTATTTTCAAACATGTCAATATTTCTTGTTGCGACTATGTCTAATTCTTTTATATCACGAGTCAGACCAACTACTTGTCCATTGCATACTTGGCCACTATTACCATTGTCGATTCCTCGCCAGGCTTGCTCAACATTGCACTTCCACTATTCTGCTATGTACAAATATCATCTGAAACTCTGCGATATACAAATTGATGGCCGAAATCTGTCGTTGTGACGTGCAATTTGACCATCGGCCCCTCACATCTCCTGGGTATATTTTGTGGCCCTATTTTTTAAAACCACCCAACCACTTTTCATACTTAGGCATTTCTTGAAATCTATTTCCTGGATTGGAGGGATGACGAAATGTGCAATGCTTACTCTCTCTTCACCATCCTCACTATCATCGTACTTTATAGATATGCAATTAAAGCTTTAATGCTAATAGTTCATCGTGCAAGAAACGTTAAGATTTTCAGTAATGTCCAGAAGGCAAGAGAAGATTTGTCATTAATACAAATTGAACCAAGATTTGTGGAAAAGAATGTTATCCTTTTCAAGTATTCATTTCAAACATGACGCAATATTTCATGTGTGGGCCAGTTGGCACCTTTATGAAATCTCTAATTCTTAATCGTTATTCGCCGTCACCACCACTTTCGTACTTTTTTCTAAATATGAAATTAGTAATATTTACTGGTAACAACTCATTACACACGAACCCTGGAGATTGTCATTGATTAGTGAAAGGATCGAGGAGATATTCCAGTGATATGCATTAAACCAAGATTTGTTAACGGTTATATTATCCCTCCTCAATTTTCATTTCAAACATCATCTGGAGAAAATGGAAATTCTCGTTAACTTATGAGCATTTATGTCCAAATACAGTAAACACCTTCGGACATGATGGCTAAAGGTACTAGTATTCCAAGGAATATTCTTACTACTCATCTCCTTCCGCCTAAGAGAAGAAAAGGAGATAGTCACTTGGTACACCGAGAGATATATTTCAATCCATACAATTCCAATGAAACCCTGTCTGCTCAGACAACTTTCCGACTTGCATTGATACCTGGCTGAGATGTTGATGCGATGGATTTCGATCTAGAAGAAGATGACTTGGTGGGCGATGATACGGCAATGGATGATGGCAATGCAGAGACTGGTCCCAATACTACGCCCAAATTGAAATCAACTATAACAGGCGACACTTCCCGGCTCGACGATGGCAATCCTATCAACACCAAAAGAATGGGTTACAGAAAATAAACTAATGTTAAACGCAATAGTCACTTTGTAGCCCAAAATTAGGAATTCCAAAGGTCCATATCAGTCCATTCTGGGCGGAAGTCTTTCACTGTAAGGAAATGATCTATTGATTCTCCGATAGATATATTTCAAGCCAAATAACTATTCAATTGCAGGACCACTTCCCTGTTCTCTGGATATGAAATTAACATCTTAGGGAATGAGGACCATAACTTCCACTAATGAAATGCATATTCCTACTAGTCATATCCTTCTGCCCAAAATGGACTAATTTGGGCCTCTGTAATTACACGTGCAACCTGTGTCCCTGAAGTTTTCAAATGTGAGGAGCCAGTTTCTTGGTGTGTCCTAACTTTTAGTTTCAGGCTATTTTGTTTTCCCTGCAATGTTTTTTCATCTTGCTCCTCACAGGAAGCTTGTGAGAACTATAAATTTTACCATATGTCATTTGTTCATCTGCTTCAAACCAAGGATTTACCCTGCTACAGACCCACTTTCCTGTTTCTTTGTCGGCTCAGGTCTTCTACAAAATTTTTAGATCGGGGCACTGGACATTGATCCACTGAGGATAAGGCTGCGAGGATTTCCTGAAAAAAAAAGCATGGTAATCAGTTTTCTATGCATGTTGAATAACATATCGATGGCTCCTGGATGTTGTAGATCTTGTGCCTGTGTCTATGGAAAATATGTTCAGTGTTTTGGCCCAAAGAACTCGGTCCAATTTCTAAGCATAGATATACAATACTCAATATTGTTTTATTTTAATGGATTTACTATTAAAAAAAATTCCTTGGGAGTCTTGTTTGTTGCTTCTTTTCTGGATTTAACACCTCTTCTCATTGTGACGCAAACGCGCCACCCAGGGCACTCATGCTACCACCAGGATATTCTTCTTCACTGGCCCGAAGAGTTAGAATTCTCTTCCAATCCCTTTCGAGACTTTATCCCCCACAAAACACTCTATCGCGATCTCCCCTTTGCCTTATCGGGAAATCAGACCTCGCAAGATTGCGAGTCCTGCACTCGGGTCTCAAAATCCCCGAAACCCGATGAATATTCTCCCGTTCTCTTTTCCTCTTGTCGAAGATTGTCCTGTCAGGAAATCGGTCTCCACGAGGTTGTAAACCGCTTGCCTTGTGAATCCCTGATTCTCGATTCTCCGATGCCACTTGGCGTCCACCCCACGGCAAGGCTTAGCCTTTCGACACCTGTCCTCCACTTAGGCCTTAACCTTATCGGTAAATCGCGTCTCGGGATATCTCGATTCCCGTGGTTGAAGTTCACGGGACTTACAAATAACCGAACTCCGATCTATCAACACCTGTCCTCCACTCAGCGTTGTGGCTGCATGGTTATCGCGTTTCGGAGTTTCGCGGTTCCTCCAGCAGCGATACTCACAACACCGAGAGTATTGAATTTCCGAACCCCAATGCACATGTGACCTCTGTCCCCATGTCACCATCTCCTCAATGCTCGACTGGGTATTGCGGGATTGCAATTTCTATTGCAGTGATTTCCTTGCCTTCGAAAATCCTGAAACGCCGAATACTGACTTTTCCCGATCCTTGGACACGCGTCCCGCACATCAACGACTCCTACCGTGTCGAGAAATCCCAAATCATGATTTCAACATACAAAGCTCCCGTATTCGGAATCCCCGATCTCCGATTCCATGATCCTTGGGATCTCTGGCCACGTGTCCCTGTTGTGATCAATGGTTGAGATCCTTTCAGGAATTTGCAGATCGCGATTCCTTTCTATGAGAGTTTTGCAACTGTAGAAACCCCGATCTTCCGATGAGTCAAGTTCCGATGACTCCCTGACTCCTTCTTTTGTTTTCTAGGCTTAAATCCTGTGCAACTTCCCCGAGATCTGACAGTTGACGGGACTTCGTCAATCTCCTCTATGGATCCTGGCCGTCGATTCCTCTTCCTCGAGGATTTCTCTGAAATGGCTAAGTGCTTCTTCTCGCACTTTTCTCTTCAAAGCCTGCGCCTACAAACCCTGCTTAGCCCTTCTTCGATCAAACCTTCTGTGCTTCCTTTCAACGATATCACAAAGGTTCTATACCTCCTAATCTTCTCTACTCTGACTCCTTTTGAGGAACCTTTGCGCACTCCTTGTGCTTAATATTCAACAACTTCCCAAGTGTTGAATACTTCAGACTCTGTGCACTTCCTGCAGCAGTAGTCGTTAGCTTCCTTCGCTCAGATTCACAACTAAGGCTTCTGTTTCAGCCTGCACACTCCTTGCATGGCTTTAATAACCTATTCCACTTCTGGGTGAATGAGAACAAAGTCAAACTGTTGAGCCTTCATCAACGCACTCCTTGCGGATGAATTCAACTGCACACCTTGCAGGAACCTCCTGGCTCAAAGAGAGAAACAATTGAAACTCATTCCATCTCCCCTTCAGACTTCAAGCTAAACTATGAAATCACATGCATAGCATATATAAAGCAAGTGCATATCAAGAAAACAAACATTCATAAGCACATAAACCATATACACAGAGAAACAACACTAGCCATGAATTTGAATCAGAACTTTCTTCTATTAATTCAAATGCCTGTACATGGGTGTTCTTCAAAATTTTCTCTTCTTTCTCTTCTCTCCTGAATGCTTGATAATTTTTCAATGTACAAAGGAGGGTGTCTATATACGTTTTCCCTCTTGAATCTCTAAACTGTCTATTCTAGAATTAAAATCCTATCTACCTGCATTAACTAAAGTAAATGCCTCCTATCTACTTCAGACAAGAGCGTAAGGCTCGAGGTCTGATACAATACAATAGGCGCTCCTTCATAACTGCATCATTTACACATTGGCACATCATCTTGTATGAAAATTCAAAAAGTTTCGGCTAGCCTTGTCCAGTTGTTCCTTGTCTTTCATGCTGGCTCACTTATCATGGGCGATGCTCCTGCATCATACTCCTCGGCTTGAAAATTTTCATGGGCTCCTGTCCATGAGCTCCTGCACGGTCTGCCCATGCTTCTGAATTTCTTCTTCTGTCTCCCAGCTGGCATCTTCCACTGGATGATTCTTCCATTTCACCAGATACTAAAAATATTTCTTTCGCCTGGTCTTTTTGTTCACCCTTTTGTCAAGTATACACTCCATCCGTGGATTTTATGGAATCGACATCTGCTTCTGCCACTGAACCTCTGGTTGTTCATCATTTCTAGCTCCTACTTCCTCAGCCTTATATGGATATAAATCTGAGACATTGAATGTCGGAGATATTCCGATCTCGTCCGACAATTCAATCTCGTAAGCATTGTCTCCCAGTTTCTTTAGGACTCTGCATGGCCTAATTTTCTTCATTTTCATCTTATTGTATGTTCCCCTTGGGAACCTTTCCTTCCTTAGATGTGCCAGAACCAGATCACCAACCTCAAATTGAAGTTGTATCCAATGCTGATCCGCTCTGTGCTTGTACTCCTGGTTCGATTTTGTCAGTCGCTGCTTCACCCTGCTGTGAAGTTCCCTCATCACCTCAGCAAATTCTTCAGCGCTTGCGCTCTGAGTCATTATTTTTTCCGAATTCCTCAGCTCTGAAACACCTTTCAGCTGTCTTCCATATACTATTTCAAACAGACTTTTCCCTGTGCTTCAATTCACCAAATCATTGTAGGCGAATTATGTCTGTGGAAATACGTTATCCCAGTTGTTGTGGTGCTCCATCACTAAGCTCCTCAGCAAGTCCCCTAGACTTCTGTTGACCACTTCTGTCTGCCCATCTGTCTATGGATGATAGGAAGAGCTAAACATTAAGTTATTTCCCATCTTCTTCCAGAGTGTCCTCCAGAAATGTCCAATGAATTTGGTATCCATGTCCGAAACTATGCTTTTCTTTCAATTTCTGTTTACTTGGTCCTTTTTCCGAATGTCTCCTGCTTTTACAAACAACACTCGAAGTTCCTCAATATACAAATTGACCCTCACAACAGTTGGGGTAGATACAATTTGACCATCGACCCCTCATGTCTCTCGAGTAAAGCTTGTGGGCATGTTTTCAAACATGTCAATATTTCTTGTTCCGACTATGTCTAATTATTTTATATCACGAGTCAGACCAAATACTTGTCCATTGCATACTTGGCCACTATTACCATTGTCGATTCCTGGCCAGGCTTAATCAACATTGCACTTCCACTATTTTGCTATGTACAAATATCATCCGAAACTCTGCGATATACAAATTGATGGCCGAAATCTGTCATTGTGACGTGCAATTTGACCATCGGCCCCTCACATCTCCTGGGTATATCTTGTGGCCCTATTTTTGAAAACCACCCAACCACTTTCCATACTTAGGCATTTCTTGAAATCTATTTCGTGGATTGGAGGGATGAAGAAATGTGCAATGCTTACTCTCTCTTCACCATCCTCACTATCATCGTACTTTCTAGATATGCAATTAAAGCTTTAATGCTAGTAGTTCATCGTGCAAGAAACGTTAAGATTTTCAGTAATGTCCGGAAGGCCAGAGAAGATTTGTCATTAATACAAATTGAACCAATATTTGTGGAAAAGAATGTTATCCTTTTCAAGTATTCATTTCAACATGATGCAATATTTCACGTGTGGGCCAGTTGGCACCTTTATGAAATCTCTAATTCTTAATCGTTATTCGCCGTCACCGCCACTTTCATACTTTTTTCTAAATATGAAATTAGTAATCTTTACTGGTAACAACTCATTACACACAAACCTTGGAGATTGTCATTGATTAGTGAAAGGATCGAGGAGATCTTCCAGTGATATGCATTAAACCAAGATTTGTTAACGGTTATAATATCCCTCCTCAATTTTCATTTCAAACATCATCTGGAGAAAATGGAAATTCTCGTTAACGTATGAGAATTTATGTCCAAATACAGTAAACACCTTCAGACATGATGGCTAGAGGTACTAGTATTCCAAGGAATATTCTTACTACTCATCTCCCTCCTCCCAAGAGAAGAAAAGGAGATAGTCACTTGGTACACCAAGAGATATATTTCAATCCAATCAATTCGAATGCAACCCTGTCTGCTCAGACAACTTTCCGACTTACATTGATACCTGGCTGAGATGTTGATGCGATGGATTTCGATCTAGAAGAAGATGACTTGGTGGACGATGATACGGCAATGGATGATGGCAATGTAGAGACTGGTCCCAATACTACGCCCAAATTTAAATCAACTATAAAAGGCGACACTTCCCGGCTCGACGATGGCAGTCATGTCAACACCAAAAGAATGGGTTACAGAAAAGAAACTGATGTTAAACGCAATAGTCACTTTGTAGCCCAAAATTAGGAATTCCAAAGGTCCATATCAGTCCATTCTGGGTGGAAGTATTTCACTATAAGGAAATGATCTATTGATGATCCCAGAGATATATTTCAAGCCAAAAAACTATTCAATTGCGGGACCACTTCCCTGTTCTCTGGATATGCAATTAACATCTTAGGGAATGAGGACCATAACTGCCACTAATGAAATGCATATTCCTACTAGTCATATCCTTCTGCCCAAAATGGACTAATTTGGGCCCCTGTAATTACACGTGCAACCTGTGTCCCTGAAGTTTTCAAATGTGAGGAGCCAGTTTCTTGGTGTCTCCTAACTTTCAGTTTTAGGCTATTTTGTTTGCCCTGCATTGTTTTTTCGTCTTGCTCCTCACGGGAAGCTTGTGAGAACTATAAATTTTACCATATGTCTTTTGTTCATCTACTTCAAACCAAGGATTTACCCCGCTATAGACCCACTTTCCTATTTCTTTGTCGGCTCAGGTCTTCTACAAAATTTTTAGATCGGGGCACTAGACATTGATCCACTGAGGATAAGGCTACGAGGATTTCCTGAAAAAAAAAGCATGGTAATCATTTTTCTATGCATGTTGAATAACATCTCGATGGCTCCTGGATGTTGTAGATCATGTGCCTGTGTCTATGGAAAATATGTTCAGTGTTTTTGCCCAAAGAACTCGGTCCAGTTTCTAAGCATAGATATACAATACTCAATATTGTTTTATTTTAATGGATTTACTATTAAAAAAAATTCCTTGGGAGTCTTGTTTGTTGCTTCTTTTCTAGATTTAACACCTCTTCTCATTGTGACGCAAACGCGCCACCCAGGGGACACCTGCTACCACCAAGATCTTCTTCTTCACTGGCCTAAAGAGATAGAATTCTCTTCCAATCCCTTTCAGGGCTTTATCCCCCACAGAACACTCTATCACGATCTCCCCTTTGCCTTATCGGGAAATCAGACCTCGCAAGATTTCGAGTCCTGCACTCGGGTCTCAAAATCCCCGAAACCCGATGAATATTCTCCCGTGCTCTTTTCCTCTTGTCGGAGATTGTCCCATCGGGAAATCGGTCTCCACGAGGTTGTAAACCAATTTCCTTGCGAATCCCCGATTCCCGATTCTCTGATGCCACTTGGCGTCCACCCCACGGTAAGGCTTAGACTTCTGACACCTGTCCTCCACTTAGTCCTTAACCCTGTCAGGAAATCGCATCTCGGGATATTGTGATTCCCGTGGTCGAAGTTCACGGGACTTACAAATAACCGAACTCCGATCTATCAACACCTGTCCTCCACTCAGCGTTGTGGCTGCGTGGTTATCGTGTTTCGAAGTTTCACGGTTCCTCCAGCAGTGATACTCACAACACCGAGAGTCCCTCATTGTCGAACCCCGATGCACGTGTGACCTCTGTCCCCACATCACCATCTCCTCAAAGCTCGATTGGGTATCTCAGGATCGCAACTTCTATTGCAACGATTTCCTTGCCTTTGGAAATCCTGAAACGCTGAATACCAACTTTTCCCGATCCTTGGACACGCGTTCCGCAGATCAACGACTCCTACCGTGTCGGGAAATCGCAAATCGCGATGTCAACATACAAAGCTTTCGTCTTCAGAATCTCCGATCTCCAATTTCACGATCCTTGGGATATCTAGCCACGTGTCCCTGTTGTGATCAATGGTTGAGATCCTTTCGGGAATTCGCGGATCGCGATTCCTTTCTACGAGAGTTTCATGACCGCAGAAACCCCGATCTTCCGATGAGTCAAGTCCCGATGATGCCCTGACTCCTTCTCTTGTTTGCTAGGCTTAAATCCTGTGCAACTTCCCCGAGATCTGACGGTTGACGAGACTTCGTCAATCTCCTCTATGGATCCTCGCCGTTGATTCCTCTTCCTCGAGGATTTCTATGAAATGGCTAAGTTCTTTTTCTCGCACTTTTCTCTTCAAAGCCTGCACCTGCAAACCTTGCTTGGCCCTTCTTCGATCAAACCTTATGTGCTTCCTTTCAGTGATATCACAAAGGTTCTATACCTCCTGAGCTTCTCTACTCCGACTCCTTCTGAGGAACCTGTGCACACTCCTTGCGCTTAATATTCAACAACTTCCCAAGTGTTGAATACTTCAGACTCTGTGCACTTCCTGCAGCAACAGTGTTTAGCTTCCTTTGCTCAGATTCACAACTAAGGCTTTTGTTTCAGCCTGCACACTCCTTGCACAACTTTAACAACCTATTCCACTTCTGGGTGAATGAGAACAAAGTCAAACTGCTGAGCCTTCATCAACGCACTCCTTGCGGATGAATTCAATTGCACACCTTGCAGGAATCTCCTGGCTTAGACAGAGAAACAATTGAAACTCATTCCATCTCCCCTTCAGACTTCAAGTTAAACCATGAAATCACATGCACAACATATATAAAGAAAATGTATATCAAGAAAACAAACATTCATAAGCACATAAACCATATACACAGAGAAACAACACCAGCCATGAATTTGAATCAGAACTTTCTTCTATTAATTCAAATGCCTGTACATGGGTGTTCTTCACAATTTTCTCTTCTTTCTCTTCTCTCCTGAATGCTTGATAATTTTTCAATGTACAAAGGAGGGTGTCTATATCCGTTTTCCCTCTCAAATCTCTAAACTGTCTATTATAGAATTAAAATTCTATCTACCTGCATTAACTAAAGTAAATGCCTCCTATCTACTTTAGACAAGAGTGTAAGGCTCGAGGTCTGATGCAATACAATAGGCGCTCCTTCATAAATGCATCATTTACACATTGGCACATCATCTTGGATGAAAATTCAAAAAGTTTCGGCTAGCCTTGTCCAGCTGTTCCTTGTCTTTCATGCTAGCTCGCTTGTCATGGGCGATGCTCCTGCATCATACTCCTCGGCTTGAAAATTTTCATGGGCCCCTGTCCATGAGCTCCTGCACGGTCTTCCCATGCTTCTGAATTTCTTCTTCTGTCTCCCAGCTGGCATATTCCACTGGATGATTCTTCCATTTCATCAGATACTCAAAATATTGCTTTCGCCTGGTCTTTTTTCTCACCCTTTTGTCAAGTATACACTCCATCCGTGGCTTTTCTTCAATCGACATCTGCTTCTGCCACTGAAAATCTGGTTGTTCATCATTTATAGCTCCTGCTTCCTCAGCCTTATATGGATATAAGTCTGAGACATTGAATGTCGAAGATATTCCGATCTCGTCCGACAATTCAATCTCGTAAGCATTGTCTCCCAATTTCTTTAAGACTCTGCATGGCCCAATTTTCTTCATTTTCAGCTTATTGTATGTTCCCCTTGGGAACCTTTCCTTCCTTAGATGTTCCAGAACCAGATCGCCAACCTCAAATTGAATTTGTCTCCGATGCTGATCCGTTGTGCGCTTATACTCCTGGTTCGATTCTGTCAGTCGCTGCTTCACCCTGCTGTGAAGTTCCCTCATCACCTCAGCAAATTCTTCAGCGCTTGCGCTCTGAGTCATTATTTGTTCCGAATTCCTCATCTTTGAAACACCTTTCGGTTGTCTTCCGTATACTATTTCAAATGAACTTTTCCCTGTGCTTCGATTCACCGAATCATTGTAGGCGAATTCTACCTGTGGCAATACGCTATCCCAGCTATTGTGGTGCTCCGTCACTAAGCTCCTCAGCAAGTCCCCTAGACTTCTGTTGACAACTTCTGTCTGCCCATCTGTCTATGGATGATAGGTAGAACTAAACATTAAGTTAGTTCCCATCTTCTTCCAGAGTGTCCTCCAGAAATGTCCAATGAATTTGGTATCCCTGTCCGAAACTATGCTTTTCGGCAGTCCATGAAGTCTAACAACCTCTTTGAAAAATAAATTTGCGATGTGAGTCGCATCGCTAGTCTTCTGAAACGGGATAACATGTGCCATCTTTGAAAACCTGTCAACTAAAACAAAAATGGAATCATGTGCTCTTTGCGTCCTCGACAATCCTAGTACGAAATCCATGCTAATCGCCTCCGATGGCCTTTCTGGTATGGGTAATGGCTGATAAAGACCATCATTTTTCTTCCTGCCCTTAGAATGTTGGAAAATTTTACATATGTCAACAAACCTTTTAACTTTTGACCGCATCCTTGGCCAAAAGTTTGACTCGCTCAACTTCGCGAACGTTTTGTCATGGCCAAAGTGCCCTGCTAAGCCTCCGTTGTGCTTTTCTTTCAACAAGTTCTCCCTCATGGAGAAATTTGGAATACACAATTGATTTCCTCTGAACAACAATCCATCTTGGATCATGTAATCTATCCATTGACT
>ML806435.1:71656-98991 GCA_009831015.1 Picea engelmannii
TCTTCTGCTTCAGCATCTCACCTCTGTGCCTCGACGATGTGAGCTTCTCCTCCATCCTTCTTTCTATCTGGACAGTCAAAGGATTTATGGCCGTTTTTCCCACACGTATAGCATGTGATGACTCTGCCTCGACCTCTTCCTCTACCTCGAGTACGAGGAATTGTATTTGTGTCTGCATATCCTCCACCCTGTTCAGCGTGCTTCCCTCATTGTTGAGCGTGTTGGCCTCGCTGTGAGCTTCCGCCTCTTTCTGTCCTTGCCTGAGGATTTTTCCAGTCGTCCTTGGATTTATGGAATTTATCTTGGGCAACTGCCTTGCCTCTTGGTTGAATTCTACCTCGGCCTCGTTATGCTGGCTTACGGCTTAGCTTCTCCTCAGCCTTTAAAGCCATTTGATATGCATCCTCCACCATTCTGATGGTTGTCATACTCATCTCGTCCTGGATATCGTATCTTAAGCCATTCATATACCTGGCTACTTTTTCATCATCACTCTCCTGATGACCTGCTCTGATATTGAGCTTGTAAAATTCTTCAGTGTACTCCTTCACCGTCATCAATTTCTATCTCAGGTTTTGCATTCTCCTGAATAGTGTGATTTGATAATCCCTTGGGATGAATTTTGCCTTCATCTTTGCAATCATTCGATCCCAGTTTTTAATCTTTTGCTTGCCCTTGCAGCGCCTATCTTCTTGAAGCTCGTCCCACCATAATGTTGCATGTCCCTTTAATTTCATGACAACATGCCTTACCTTCTTATCCTCTTCGATATCCTCATAATCGAAGTAGGTTTCAAGAGCTCTAATCCAATCCAAGAGCTCTTCTGCATCCAGAATTCCTTCATAAGTTGGAATGTCCATTTTTGTCTTTGAACTCATTCTGGAAATGACTTTAATCAATCGCTCATTGGATGCATCTTCAGCTGCAACTTCTCCTTGTTGTTCAGCTTCAGCTTCTCCTTTAGAGTCACTTAGATATCTAACATTTGTTGTGCATCTCTGCATTGCCTCCATATCTTCCAGCCTCGCTTGAAGATCTCGTATCTCCCTCTCCATTTCTGGATTAGCTACTTGTCTGCCCCTTCTTCTCACCTCCCTATCCTTAGGTTCAGGTGACTGTCTTTCTCTTCTCGATGGCATGGTGAAATATTTCGTTCCTTCTCTGCTATAGAAAACAGAGAAGTTTTCTTGCTCTGATATGTATCAAGAAGCTCCTTCTCTTCTTTTTCTCTCTCACCTGAAATATACAGACAAGAAATCTTGCTCTGATACCACTCTGACGCAAATGCGCCACCCAGGGCACGCCTGCTACCACCAAGATATTCTTCTTCACTGGCTCGAAGAGCTAGAATGCTCTTCCAATCCCTTTCGAGACTTTATCCCCCACAAAACACTCTATCGTGATCTCCCCTTTAGCTTATCGGGAAATCGGACCTCGCAAGATTGCGAGTCCTGCACTCGGGTCTCAAAATCCCCCGAAACCCGATGAATATTCGCCCATGCTCTTTTCCTCTTGTCGGAGATTGTCCCGTTGGAAAATCGGTCTCCACGAGGTTGTAAACCACTTGCCTTGCGAATCCCCAATTCCCGATTCTCTGATGCCACTTGGCGTCCACCCCACGACCAGGCTTAGCCTTCCGACACCTGTCCTCCACCTAGGCCTTAACCCTGTCGAGAAATCGTGTATCGGGATATCGCGATTCCCGTGGTTGAAGTTCACGGGACTTACAAATAAACGAACTCCGATCTATCAACACCTGTCCTCCACTCAGCGTTGTGGCTGCGTGGTTATCGCGTTTCGGAGTTTCGCGGTTTCTCCAGAAGAGCTACTCACAACACTGAGAGTCCCGAATTGCCAAACCTCGATGCACGTGTCCCTGTTGTGATCAATGGTTGAGATCCTTTCAGGAATTCACGGATCGCGATTCCTTTCTACGAGAGTTTCACGACCGCAGAAACCCCGATCTTCCGATGAGTCAAGTCCTTATGACTCCCTGACTCCTTCTCTTGTTTGCTAGGCTTAAATCCTGTGCAACTTCCCTGAGATTTGACGGCTGACGGGACTTCGTCAATCTCCTCTATGGATCCTGGCCGCCGATTCCTCTTCCTCGAGGATTTCTCTGAAATGGCTAAGTGCTTCTTCTCACACTTTGCTCTTCAAAGCCTGCGCCTACCAACCCTGCTTGGCCCTTCTTCGATCAAACCTTCTGTGCATCCTTTCAATGATATCAAAAAGGTTCTATACCTCCTGAGCTTCTCTACTCTGACTCCTTCTGAGGAACCTGTGCGCACTCCTTGCGCTTAATATTCAACAACTTCCCAAGTGTTGAATACTTCAGACTCTGCGCACTTCCTGCAGCAGTAGTCTTTAGCTTCCTTCGCTCAGATTCACAACTAAGGCTTTTGTTTCAGCCTGCACACTCCTTGCACGACTTTAACAACCTATTCCACTTCTGGGTGAATGAGAACAAATTCAAACTGTTGAGCCTTCATCAACGCACTCCTTGCGGATGAATTCAACTGCACACCTTGCAGGAATCTCCTGGCTCAGACAGAGAAACAATTGAAACTCATTCCATCTCCCCTTCAAACTTCAAGTTAAACCATGAAATCACATGCACAACATATATAAAGAAAACTCATATCAAGAAAACAAACATTCATAAGCACATAAACCATATACACAGAGAAACAACACCAACCATGAATTTGAATCAGAACTTTCTTCTATTAATTCAAATGCATGTACATGGGTGTTCTTCACAATTTTCTCTGCTTTCTCTTCTCTCCTGAATGCTTGATAATTTTTCAATGTACAAAGGAGGGTGTCTATATCCGTTTTCCCTCTCGAATCTCTAAACTGTCTATTCTGGAATTAAAATCCTATCTACCTGCATTAACTAAAGTAAATGCCTCATATCTACTTCAGACAAGAGTGTAAGGCTCGAGGTCTGATACAATACAACAGGCGCTCCTTCATAAATGCAGCATTTACACATTGGCGCATCATCTTGGATGAAAATTCAAAAATTTTCGGCTGGCCTTGTCCATCTATTCCTTGTCTTTCATGCTGGCTCGCTTGTCATGGGCGATGCTCCTGCATCACATTGACATGGTTCGATAGTCTCATAGTTCTTCGATATTGTATTCTCTTATGTAATTTGTTCTAAAATGGAACATTTAACTATTTTATGGAAACTCACTGTGTCATTCCATCAGTCTTTTATGGAAACAAAAAAATGAATTTTAGACAGTTTTCAAACCAACGTTCAATTCTATTCATGATGAAAATAGAACATAGCAATACCAAATCACAATGTTGTAGCAAGATCATCATTCTTGTTACTAGGCATGCAATTATTAAGATTTACTGATAACAACCCATAATGCAAGAATTTTAATACTTAATTTAATATGTTACAGTCGTGGAAAAATGTATCTAATCTTCAAGAAATCATTTGTTGATAATTACTAGAAAATTATGGTTTTGCAACAATGGGGCTTGTTTGAAACCAATTCTTGCTTATGAAAATTGTTGGTTGTGGAGCCTGATTATCTTCCTGATTTAGAGGTCCTTGATTTCAGCCATGTTTATACCCCATGAAATATTTACACCCCAAAAGTATGTACACTCTTCCACATGGGGGAGTGCATAGGAGGGGTACCCGCTCTGCAGGGTTCGGGGGCGAAGCCCCCGAAGAAAAAATTGCCTTTTAAAAGTATATTGTAATTTCATTGTAAATCAGGACCATTCATTATAAGGTCACAGATCTAATGGTAGAGATTATGTTAGGGTTTTTTTCCCTAGAAGGCAACCCTCTTTTATGAGGGAAATGTATCACGGCTATGGATGGCGGTGAATATTGTATTCTGAGAGAGGAGACTGTGAGAGAAAGAAGAGGAAGTTACAACGGGTTTTGTTGTAGGTTGTATCCCTTCATTTGCTGGATAATAATAAAGGAAGGACCTGGCAATTTCTCTGGTGGACATAGCCCACACTGGATGAACCACGTAAATCTGTGTCTCACTTGTATTGTGTGTCTTCTGTGTTTTGTTTCTGCATTTTGTTTCTGCATTTGTTTTATTTTATTGCTCCGCGGTCCTATTTTTTCTAACAAAAATTTTCCTCCGCCTTTCTATTTTCTCACTCTTTTATCCTCTGTAGTTTCTGTTTCTGGTTATTTAGTCGTTTTGTTCAAAAATGTCTTGCTGCATAGGTTGGTGAATTCACACGTTTCAACCGAGCGCTACCACTTTGTCTAAATTGCACTTTTAATTTTTTTGTGACCTGCAAACAACACTTCGGCTTCTATGATATGTATTTTTACTTCTAGACTCCCACATCATCCCCTCTTATGTGTTACACATTTTGTACTCAACTGTTCCAATATATAAAATTTGACAGTCGGGGCCTTACGTCTATTCGGGAACCCGTCACCCTATTTTGAGGCACGTCCGACTGCTTTCCATACTTGAGCATTTCTTGACATCTCTTTCATGGATTGTCAAGTTCTCGTGTTCAGGAAATTTCAAATTTCTATTTTCTCTTTCATGTGCCTACTACCTTCAGATTTCTTTCCAAGTATATGAAATATGTATACAACTTCTCCAACAACACACAGAAAATATCTTGCCGGGAAATGGAATATCTATTGCAGATTTGAATACATTGGACCTTATTTTCCCTCTTCTATACTTGACCAAATCTGCATTTCTTTTTTCCCTCTACTCTCTTTCTTGTTACTTAGTCATTTTTCCAAAAATGTCTCAATGCACGTGTTGGCCAACTAACAGGTTCACATTTGTGCTCGTGCTTTTATATCACGACTCATAGAAACCATCACCCATTTGATGCGTAGGCACTTCTCAGATCACAGATTCATGGGAAGGCGACCTCTATATTGCACTTCCATTGTTCTGTTTCCTGCAAACAACACCTAGACCTCTGCGATATACAAATTTACTTCCACACTCCCACATCAAACCATGTTCGATGATACACAATTTTCACACAAAATTTTTGAGGACTGCAATTACAGATTCCTAAACAAGCGGAGTGCATTTTCAGTGTTCCTTGACCTGCAAACAACCCCCAAAGTTCCGCAATATACAAATTTCCTTTCAGATTCCTACATCAACCCCTTTTTTTTTTTATACACTATGCACTCAAAGGTTTTGATCAATACAATTTGACCGTCGGGTCCTCATGTCTCCTCCGGAACCCTTGTCAGACTATTTTGAAGCCCGCCCATCCGCTTTCCATGGCCATTTCTTGCAATCTCTTCTGCAGATCATTGGGTTGGCCTGTTCAAACAATTTCCATTTCCTAGTTGCTATTTTCTATGCACGCCACCTTTGCACTTATTTCCAAGTATATGGAATCAGTAAATAAATTCTCTAGAAACATGCATAAAAGATCGACATTTGTCTTCTATACTTAACAAAATTCTCGTTTCTCTTTTCCCTGTACTTTATCTTTCTCATCACTTAGTTGTTTTTTCTGAAAATGTTTAGTTGTGTGGGTTGGCAGACTTGTGGGTTCACATTTGGACTTGTTCTTTTATATCGTGACTCTGACCGCTTGCTTCCCCATTCCATCTCCAGTCACTTCTTTGATCGCGGATTCCCGGGTAGGCAAGCTCTAGATTTCACTTCTATTGTTTTGTGACCTACAAATAGTACCTTGACTTCCGTGATATACAAATTTACAACCAGACTCACATCACACTATCTTCCGTATAGCACTCTACCTGTCATGCCCTCTTCACTAGTACACATTTTTAACTGAAAACTTCTAACACATACAATTTGACCATCGGGTCTGAACATCTCCTGTGGAACTATTGTCACCCCATTTAGAACCTCGTCCATTCTCTTTCCATACTTGGCCATTTCTTCAAATTTCTTTTGTGGATTGTCGGGTTGGCAAGTTCAATAAATATCCAATTCCTAAGAACTTTTTCTTGTTCCCGCACCCTTTTCAATTACCAATTAGCAATTATATATACGTTGTTATTTCTAAGTATGCACTTAGAAAGCGTGAATGCTAAACTAGGATTTGAGTTGATCTCCCATTAATATGCATAAAACCAAAAATTATGGATGGTTGTATTATCCTTTCCGAGTGTTTATTTCAAACATCATGGAATTTCATTTCACATCGTTGGGTTGGTCCGTCCATGAAATCTTCAATCCTTGATTCTAAAAATGAGTTTGACCCACCATTTCCCTATTCCATACTTAGCCACTTTCCTGGAATTCCTCAAATATACAAAATCATCGCAAAACTGCCCCATCATACTCTCTTCTATTTTACACGGATTGTAGTTAAAAACTCCAATACATAAAATTTGACCGTCGAACAATCACCTCTTCTAAGTATCCCCATAACCCTATTATGAATCCTATCCAACCATTTTTCAGTCCTTTCCATTCGTTCCTTGTTCCAACCATCACACTTGTTTCTAAATATATATATATATATATATATATATATATATATATATATATATATATCTCTTGTTTCTAAATATGCAATTAGTGACATTTAATTATAACATCTCATCGTGCAGGAACCATATAGATTGTCATTGATGGGCAAAAGGCTCGAGGATATATCCTATTAATATGAATTAAACCAAGATTTGTGGAGTGTTATATTATTCCTTCCGAGTGTTAATTTAAAAATCATGAAATGTCACTCACACCTCGTCGGGTTGGCATGCTCACGAAACCTCCAACCCTTAATTGATATTCGTCGTACCTGCCACCTTCGCACTTCTAAATATGAAATACATAAGCTTTACTACTAACAATTCACCATACAACACCCATAG
The DNA here is from genome assembly GCA_009831015.1 of Picea engelmannii. Taxonomy (NCBI): domain Eukaryota; kingdom Viridiplantae; phylum Streptophyta; class Pinopsida; order Pinales; family Pinaceae; genus Picea; species Picea engelmannii. Next base: position 78,492 of record ML806435.1, read on the forward strand.
AGATTGTCGTTAATCAACAAAAGGCTCGAGGATCTTTACCATTTATTAGCATTGAACCAACATTTGCAGAGACTAATATTATTGCCTCCAACTATTCATTTCAATCATCATCTATAGAAAATGAACGTTCTCATAAACCTATGGAATCAACTCGACAACAATTCTGTGGAGATACAGTGAACAACTTTGGGCACGAGGACCAGGACTTCAAGTGGTCCAGGGGATATTCCTATTACTCATATCCTGCTACCCAGAGCGAAGTAATTTGGACCTCTTGGATTTCTCGTGCGGGTTGTGTCCCTAAATTGTTTGACTGTAAGGAGTTGGTCTCTTGGTGCGCCCATAAATTTATCCCATCCCAAAGAATTATTCCACTATGGGACCATTCTTTTGTTTCTTTGTCACCTCAGGTCTTCCGCTAGATGTTAATATTGTTGGAACCAACATTGACATTCAAAGGAGAAGATTCCAAGCAGTTCCTAAGAAATCATAATAACGGGTTGGACCTCTTGCCCGAGTTCTTAGAAGACCCAATGGTAGTTCCTGAAGATATCACAAGCTTCCAGGTTAGTTCATTTAGAAATCCATACCAGGAAATTGCCTGGTTGTTTACAAGAATAATGGGGCATGACTCCACAACAATTGTTTCCTAGATGGCTCTTTAAATTTTGTATTTCACATTCAAGGAACAAGCCATTTTTTATTGGGGAAAGCCAATTTCCCATGAAATTTGTTCCCAATTGTCAATCTTCAAAAAAGAGAAGAGATTTTTATTTTATCCTACTTAGTTTTTGCGATAGCGCATTGTTTCCAGTTTACAGAACTGTCTCTGTCCAAAAAGGTCAACTAGGAATTCGACCCAGTAACGTTCTGGTACTAGGACTTGTGGAAGCACAAGGCCTCCCACTATTTTTATGATGTTTTTAATGGATTTGTGTTTGTTTTCAATTTTTTGTCGTTGGGAGAATATGCTCCTCAAATATCTGACCAGGAAACCAATTTTTTGGACAGGAAGGGGGCAATTTAATATCTCAATAATTACACCGTGATAAGGATTTTTGGATCCAAGGAAAAACCTGCTCTCCTTCCATGTCACATTATGGACAAAATGTTTGTCACAGAAGTATCAAGGAAATACAACTACTGGTTGCATATATTCCAAGAAAAGAAGAACAAATAGTTCATTCCTCTGCCTTGGAAAGTCAGGGACTTCATGTTGAGGAACGTCAAAAAAATTGAAGAATTTGCAACCCATTTTAGCAGCCTAAATGTAAGATATCCTGAAACCCTAATAGGTTTTGACCCTGACAATTTTTTTTTACAACATTTACAAACACTTAGCTTGGGCAATTTTGTTTTCAAAAAACACTTGACCAAAAACAGAGACACTAGAAACAATGCTCCTACTTCTGATGTTGATGACCTAGACACACTCCAAAGAACGACTGAATTGAACAAGAAATAGGGAAAAGACCCCGATGATAAGAGTGTTCAATCGGAAAATAACACTCCCAAAAGTACAACATCCCAGAGCATCGCTCCAACGACCCACCACAACAACAAAGAAAATTAGATTTCTTCAAATGGAGGAGATAACGTTCGTCCTCACCTTAAAATTGATACTTATCACAAGATTCCAGTGGACAAGAAGAGAAAAAAATTGTGGGACAAGCAAAAGAGCTCGAAATTCAGAGTGAGAACATGGAACTTGAACCTGATCTGGATAGCGTTTTCTACTACCTTGATCAGCCCACAGACACGATCCAGCATATTCATCCAATGGACATATCTGATACTGAACATTTCGACGAAGATGAATCCTTCATGTTCCAGAGCGTTGTTTTTGACATACATTCCAAAAAAATAATTATTGAAAAAAAATATGTAAAAAATAAGAAAGGAAAATCTCGTTCAGAGGTTAACGTTGCCAATATGTGGTTGTCCCAAATCTGTCAACTTCACATAGTGATTGGATATGCTCTTGATGATTCCATTGGAAGCATTGAAGCCGATAATGCAAGATTGAAGGATCGGGTCAAGGAATTGGAAGAAGCTTTGATTTCTATGCCATTTCTTGCCAATCCTTTGGCAATAGCCATGCCAAAGACTCATGTAGCCAAGTTAAAAGGATCCTCCAGTATCCTCGCATCCTGTAGAGGATATGTGGAGAATAATATCAATAAAAGAATGGAACTGAATTCTAAGGCCTGGGAAACATCGCAAACCATGACTTCCCTTGGAACGAGGGCACATAGGTTGCTAGAAGATTTGTCGGTGGACTTAAAAGATGAAGAACATTTCTATTTAAACATGGTCCTTAATTTTGGCACCATTGTCAACAACATGAAAGAAACAAAAAGAAGAGAACAATATCTCCCATCCAAAAACTGGATCAATCAATTAAATGCATGCTCGAAAGAAAAAGTGAAGAACCTACATGTGATTATCTAGTCATGTGAACAAGAAATATCAAAAAAAGAAAAAATGTTCACAAATCTAGCCAGAATAAACTTATCCCAAAGTACCAACGACTTCCAAGACCCCTACTTAATCATCAAATCCTTTCCCTTGACTAAGCAAGCCTTCATTGAACAGGTTGATATTTTTAAGGAGTTGTCTTTGAAGAAGTTTTACAGCATCCATGAATATGGTCAAGATGGCATCGACCACTAGCTATTCGACTACTCAGTACATAATAAGGAAATTTATCAGGCTCCATGTAATCTTTCTATCGACTTCAAGGAATTGAAAAATGAAATTTTCAACATAAAAATCCAGAATGATATTAACGTCGCCCCAATGAGAAGATTCATTGAAGAATGCCTCGAAAGTGAATTGAAGAAGAACGCCGACGAAATGAAACAAGCACTTACCATGATTCCAGTAGCCTTCGACGACATCAATGAAAAGGAATCATCAAGCAAATAACAAAAGGGGTCATATGTACCATCGTTGTAAGTCTATACTGATCACATACTGCTTTGTTTATCAACCTAGTTATTCCATTTTTTAAAATACAAATATCTAGCCAAAGACCAATACATTTCAATTTATTATTTATAGGTATTACACTCTATCGTCGTCTTCTTCTTCTTTCTACAATCCTATTTCTTGTACATGTTTCTCTTATGGTCCGCGGGATCCCCAATCCTAGTCTATATGAAAAATGCATTTACATTACAAGGAATTTGTAACAGACTATTATTTTTTGATACATTTCAAATAAAAATATATATATGGACTCATAATTTTTATCTTCCACTATGATTATGTTTTGTGCGAGCCCCAATCCCAGTCCATATGACAAATGCATTTAAATTTCTAAGAAAATGTAACTTTTTCGATATACTTCAAATTAAGCTAATTTTTATCTCCTTTTATATTTATGTTGTCATAAAGTTTTATATTCCACTATGAAAAATTTTTATTTTCTTAATTTGAATATAACTTTATTTTGTCCTACCACATATATAGACAAAATAGACACAATTTTTCAACATAGCAAAATATATTATATACTTTCAAAAAATAAATGGTGCTCTAGACACCACGTGTCATTTACTACATGAATACCACTTGTTCTTCATGTTGCTTCTCACATCTCTGCTACAGTTTTCATCTGCCTCCGCTAATTTTTCCTATCCCTTTGCATTTATTCCCAATTCAAGCCAATGGGGAGTATGCTGCCACGCAACACTTGTTTTATTATTTTTCGAATACTTTTACTAAAACCGTTTTAAGCATCTCATCCATATTGTGATAACATTACACTACTTAAAATATATTAATAGTTAGTATTTTTGTTTTAAATTATTTTATCATACTTTTATTAAAATCATTCCATTTTAATTGGTCCCTTTCATTGTCATGGTGCTTTCCACGATGACTATAGTGTTTTCTTGAGTGGGTTGTCCATTAGAGTCTTTCCTTGTTGCCATATGACGAAAATTGCAACCAGTTAAGATGAAGTAGGCCAAGGCATGTAAAATTGATTGTCGTGTTGACTGGGAAAACTATGAATATAGTCATGCCGGGAGCTAGGGTTTGACAGTGGCGGCCACAGTAGAGACCAGCATGAGAACCAAAGGGGAGGGGTAAGGGGACCCCCTCATACAAACATGTAGTGGTGGACAGAGGGAAAGGGCCAAGAGGCGTAGTTTTCAAGACACCAGCAACAGGAACCTCGGGATTAGACCCAGGGAAATGACAAGAAAGAAACCAGGACAAAAACAAGAGCACAGGAGAAGAATATAAGGAAACTCAGAGTGATGCAAAAGAGACCGCGAAGGCCAACGAGACAGAAGGGTGCAACCCGTGCAAGCGAAAAATAGAAATGATACCCAAGGTGATACTAGAGGACCCACAAACGCAACTTTATAGGGACCAGATGAAGACGCATGCGCTCATATGCAAGTTCATGGGGTTATGGCCCACAGAGAGAACTTTGCGCAACTGGATCAAATATCACTGGAAGCCAAATGGAGGAGTGGAGATCCACCTAGGCTTGAAATGTTTCTTCATAGTAGTCATCCTAAATCTGGAGGATAGGGATAGAGTCTTCGCAGGAGGTCCATACTTCCATGCCTCAGCTGGATTGTACATGCAATCTTGGAAAGAAAATTTCTCCCTAGAAAAAGAGACGTTCAAAAAGGTACCGGTCTAGCTAATATTGTATTCCTTACCCTTAGACTATCGGTTTCCCTCCACTTTTGAAGGAATAGGAAACAAACTAGGGAAACATGTAAAGACTTCAGAAGCCACCCTAAAAGGAATATACCAATCGTATGCAAGAATTTGCATAGAGATGGACATTTTTTGAGCACTCCCAGAAGCCATAAGTCTAGAATTCAGGGATGAGGAATGGATCCAAAAAATAGATTATGAAAAAATACCCTATAGATGCAGAAGATTCCATGAACACAACCACCTGATCAAAGAATTCCCTCTTAATAAAAATTAGGAAGTGGAAAACCCCAAAACACATCAGGATGAGGAAGGGTTTATAACACCGAACCCCAGAAACAAAGCAAATAAAAAACAGAATAAAAGCTTAGCAGGAAATAACCAAGAGACCTGTAATAAAATGGATGGAAGGGACCAAAAAAATAAAGGGGAAGAAGATGAAAGTGACTCGGTAAAATCTCAAGATGTCAGAGAACACGAAACAAAAGGTCCTACCAACCGGCCAAGTAACAAGACGACACAGGGGAGTTGCGCAACCCCGATGGACAGAGAAATAAAAGATGACAACACTACCATGCACGATGCAGAGGGAGATGCTTAGATAACCCCAAGAGAAGCAGGCACGAAAGACCTTGATCTCAAGGACCTGGTGGAAAGAGAAGGGATAGACCTTACAAACATATTGGAGCAATGGAAAAGGCAGGGAGTCGACAATGTACCAACAGAGCAACTTGACCGCATCCAGTACCTATTTATCCTACGGGAGGAAGCCAAAGACAGAGGACAAAAATTCACACATGGGGAGATAGAACACCTAGGATTCAAATCCGATGAGGAATAACCACAGCTATCACCCAAGCAAACGAGGAGGAAAAAAGGTAGGAAATAAAACAATGTAGCCCTACAGGAGCTGGGAGAACTACTGATAAATTCAGGTAAGATCAAGAAACTCTTTACCAACTCCCCCCCACATGTTTAAATGAAGTTCATAACTTGGAATATAAGAGGCCTAAACAACCCAAGAAAGCAAAGAATCCTTAGGACTAAACTAAAGCAGGAACAATCGGATCTCTGTTTCATTCAAGAGACAAAATGCACTACAAACAGAATGGAGGCAATCAATAAAAAACAATGGTGCAAGTACAATATGGAATCCATCGAATAAAACCAAATGGAAGGAGGCATTCTCACTTTTTGGAACCCGCAAATTCTAAATCTAATAGCAGCTGAAGAAACCAAGCACACCCTAACAGTACACATGAAAATCATTCGAAACACAAAGGAGAATTTTTGCACTAATGTGTATGGGCCCCAAGGATCAAAGGAAAAGAGAGGAATGATCCGAGACCTAAAATATATAAAATCTTGATCCACCAACCTCCACATGATCCTGGCAGGGGACTTCAACATCGTCACCTCCCTTGCGGAGAAGAAAGGAGGTACAAGAAGATTGGATCAGGATGCGGATGATTTCTCAAAGTTCATAGACATAGCAGAGATGGTAGATCTCTAAACTAAGAATGGCAAGTTCACCTAGAACAATAAATGGATGAACCAGTTTCAGGTAGCAACAAGTCTCGACAGATTCCTTATATCGGAGTCAATCATTATGCAGGGGCTAACCTTAGATTGCAACATCCTTCCCTAGGGGAGATCTTATCATTGGCTAGTGCAACTAGAAGTGGGTTTCCAAACAACACCAAAGAACAAACCCTTCAGATTTGAGAAATTCTTCATTGAACACCTGACTTTCAAGGAAATAATCAAACAGTGGTGGTGGGAGGAGAAATCAGAGAAAGGGACTAGGATGTTCCAACTTTATAAGAAACTTAAGTACATCAAAAATAAGCTCAAAGAGTGGAACAGGGATACCTTTGGGAATATAAACCAAGAAAAAAACAACTTAGAAGAAAAAATGAAAAAAATCCAAGAAACCTTCATGCTGGAAGGATATATGAAGGACCAGAAAAAGGAAGAGATCTAGATGACCCAAGATTGGGAGGTGCGATGCCAGCAGGAAGAAACACTCTGGCATCAAAAGTCCCGTATCTGATGGCTAAAGGAAGGAGAAAAGAACACTAAGTTTTTCCATAGAACAACCATGGATAGAAGAGCCCATAAAAAAATCCTGAAGATCAAGGACCAGGATGGAATTGAGCACGAATCACATCAGGAGATTGAAACCACTCTGGTTAAACACTTCACCGGGATAGCCCAAGAACCCAACCAAGACAGAATGGAGGCCACTCAAAGGATAACCCAGCATATTCCACGCCTGGTCATAGAGGAACAAAAATTCTTCCTAAACAAACCTATTACCATGGAAGAGGTAGACCAGGTGCTCCAGGAAATGCCCAATGGGAAAGCCCCAGGTCCAGATGGCTTTATAGTGTAATTCTTCAAAGTCTGTTGGGAAATCATCAAACATGACATTTATAAGGTAGTATAAATCTCTATAAGGTCATCCTCCATCCTTAAATCACTAAACGCCACAATGATCACACTAATCCTCAAAGAAAATGAAGCCAAAACCCCTGAACGATACAGACCTATAGCACTATGCAATGTGGTTTACAAGATAATCTCCAAAGTCATAGAAAATAGACTGAAACCCCTCCTACCTACACTAGTCTCACAAGAATAGGCAGGCTTTGTGGAAGGAATACAAATAATGGACAACAACATCCAATTCCATGAGATCATTCACACCTTGAAGATTCATAAGAGAGGGGGAATGATAATACAACTAGACGTATCAAAAGATTATGACAAAATTAGCTCTCACTATATGGTAAAGACCTTGGAATCCTTTGGTTTCACCCAGCACTGGATCAACTGGATTGTTAGTCTTGTATCCACAACAAGCTAATCATTACTAATCAATGGAGCCCCTACCAAACCTTTCTGGTCCACGAGAGGTATCATACGAGGAGACCCATTGTCCCCCTTCCTGTTCATTATGATGATGGAAGGCCTCATCTGGAGCATAAAGAGCACAACCGCAACAGTAGAAATAACAAGTCTCAAACCCTTTGAAAATTTCCCTACTTCAACACACCAACAATTTATGAATGATACCTTAATCCATGGCATACCCATGGTCAAGGAAGCTAAAGCCTACAAACGAATCCTAGAATATTTTGGGGAAGCCTCGGGTGCTGAGATCAACCATTCCAAGTCAATGATCTTCTTCTTCAATACCAACCCAGCTATCCAAAGGAATTTGACCAATATTCTAGGATTTGAATGAAAGACACTCCCAACCAAATACTTAGGGGTTACACTGATAGACAAAGTGTACAAAATTCCAACTTGGGAAGGAGTAATAAACAAGTTACAGGAGCAGGTTAAAAATTGGACGTATAGATCCCTGAATCTAGCCAGAAGACTGATCCTAACGAAGTCTGTTTTACAAGCAATCCCAACCTTTATGATGTCTGTATTCCCAACTCCACAGGGGATTCTACAAAAAATAAGATCCATCCATAGGGACTTCCTGTGGTGAGGTGCGAAAACAAAGAAAAAATGGGCCCTGGTGGCTTGGGAGAAAGTCTGCAAGACAAAAAGAAAAGAAGGCCTTGTTACCCATGATTTTGGTCATCATGATGATGTATTAAGGATGGTGTACTCAGGCTCTTCATTAGAATTTTTTCCTGAGAAAAGTTACCTTCATCTCTCTCCAGAAATCATAATTTTGAGGAAGGTTCACAAGCTACCTATACATTTGCCTGCGAGAATGCATGATTCTCGCAGGCTACATTAAGCCAGGGTGTGAGAAGTTCGCATTGTGTCTAACTGCTAGGGTGTGAACACTTTCTAAAGAAGGGAAAAATGATGAATTCTTGAAGCTTCTAGAAGGGAATATTCTAGAAGGATGAGATGGAATTCAAATGGTTATCTAAGTACTGGCTTTCCTGGTATTTTGGGATCATTCTTATCTAAGTAACTGATTCATTCCCTCCTGTATATTGAGAGGATTCTCATGGAAAAGGTTAGAAGCAAACAAGATTAAGAAGATATTGGAGAATTTGTGGAAGATTGTGTGAATAACTGATGCTACATCAACTAGAGAACTCCAGCAAGGTTATCAAAGGTGGTTGATCTTCTTCATACAAGTGAGCAAGTGTGTGTGTCAGAGCTAAGGGCCATCGAAAGGAAGTTTGCAACATCAAGGCTCAGGTTGTAATATTTGTTTTCTATCAATATAATACAATAATATGTCTCTTTCCCATAAAGTTAAGTCTACCTTTATTGTATAACTCCTTGATCATATACTTAGATTGATTGTTGAATATGTTGAGTTGTCTTCACTTCGATTGGTTTGTATTGTCCTGGTCTTGACTGCACAAGAGCATTGGAGCGAAGCTGGAACAACAAAAACCCAAGGAAGTGATCATACGGTATGTTCATGATTCTTGCCTTTTAGTTCATTCAATAATCTAAATCTAGGGAAAGAGTATTATTCTATCTTGATTTGTTCTAGATCTAGGTGGATCTAGGGAGATCGGTTTGTGTCCGCACTTACGGATTTATCCTATAACAAAATTGGCAACTCCACTGGGGAAAAATCCCATTTTTTGGTGGCTTTTTGTGTTTTTTCTATGGCCATTTTCTTTGGTTTCATTTTTTTCCTGTCCTATCAGTCTCTGATTCTTTAGGATATCCTGATAGACCTTCTGAGTACAGAAGCTTTTTGCAATTTTACTTCATTTTTCAAATTTTTTGGCATGTTCAGGAATTCTCGCATTGCGTTCCATTGCAGCCTGCGAGAACTGATCATGTTCACACCCTGCTCATAGGGTTCAGTGCGAGGTTCTCGCACCTTGCTCAAAGGTTGCCTGCGAGAATCATAGATTCTCGCACTGTGTTATACTGCTTCCCTACGAACAATCTTTTTCAAAAATTTTGAATTTGAGGTTTGGTCTTTCTGACTGCCCAGAATAGTTGGAATACCTCTTATGAGTTTCTTGGATCTTTGATTGATATATTTCTTGCTTTTGTTTGCATGCTTGAACAATTTTAGTGTTTCAAGGTTTTTCTTGACATTGGTGGCTTGATTTTCGTTTCTCAACTCTTCTTGGCGAAACGATTATCTCTGACTTCAGATTCTGAGTGTGTTTGAACTGTTGGGATCCTGTGATTGGTTGAAAGTTAAGTTTACTTGGTTTTTTTTTCTCATTTGCTTATTGGTTTGAAAGAACATTTTCATTTGCATTGAGAAGACTATTCGATTTGTTCTTTGTTTTTGATTTCGTTGAAAGAGTTGATTCGGTTGTTATTGCTTGATTCTTTATGATTTGATTTTCTGCTCTCTCATTGATATAGTGCGATTTCTTTTTGAAAAGTGAACACAAATTTTTTCTTTCATCAAATTGTTTTTGTTATTTACAAAACATTGAAAATCGAATTATAGAGATTGTTGAAGTATTGAAAAAGAGAAACATAGAGGTTAGTCATTTGATAACTGATTGTTTGCATTGATATTTGAAAGGAAATTTTGCATATAAGTCGTGGTTGATTTGGAAAACTTCTCTCTCTCCCATATATAGGATTCATTGAAAAAAAAGTGATACATTTCATTATCATTTTTTCATTTTGGGTCAGAGTCATACAACACAAGTTTCATTCCCGTTACCTTTGAGTAAACAACAGCCCTTAAAAAACATTGTGTAATCTTAAAATTTATCTAGTAACTCTTTTCTAGGGCTCTTTTACACCAACATTTAGTTAGGCTAGTGCTTTGGATTAGGAAGAGAGATACACTCTCTAAAAGCTCAAAACACACAATAGCATCTTGATTTAGGGAGTGTTAAATTCCATTTGCAACATATTGTCCTGGGAAGCCCTTCTAACACAAGGGTCAAGCACTAGGTTGCATTGGTGTTGGAAGAACTACTTACCCTGATTTGTTGACATCAGTGTAGAGATTGCACGTATTACGGGGGTCACTCCGAGGTATACCCACAATGATGAGTGGAAGCCTTTTGAGTTGATTTCGGGCTAGATAGCTTGCCCTTGCGTGTGGATCGAACTGTTGACTGTTCCCCCATGCTGTATTGTTGTTTGTGGTGACTTTAGTGACCTATCTCTCTAGGTTCTTACCCAAGGTGACTGTGGAGGGGAAAGTCTTCACAGTACCTGGAATTGACGTTGATCAAACTCACTCGGGCTCTTTGGAGGGTATAACCACGATTATGTGTGGGAGCTTACACTAGGGTGTAAGTCCGTTAAGCAGGTCGTCAATGTAACTTTTCCATCCTAGTCCCGCCCCTTCTCATGTCGTTGTTGCGACATTGGATTTCATCACCAACTAGTGGCTTCGAAATTAGAAGGTCTTGTTTGCATGGTGATTGCTTCCTAGATTTTGTTTACTAGTGCATGTTGTTTGTTTCTTTAAGTTGACCTTAAGAATTTCCTCGCAGAGCTTGTCACTTGTTTAGAATTGCTCCCCCACGACATTCACGTAGAATGCAAGGTTTATCTCCAGAACATCTGGACGATTCTCAACCTTCGCCTACCGGTACACCTGAGGACTCTCCTCGCTAGAGTGAAGTCCTAGTTGTTACCCCACCACATAGGGAAACAAGTGACGTCCCAGTTCTCACCCCACCACACGGGGAAACAAGTGAAGTCCCAGTTGTTTCCACACCACAAGTGGAATCAACTGAATCTCTAGAACCTTTTTGAATTACGAATACTAGAGAGGACTATCGCATTCACCGTGGTGAACGACCATTTGTGCGATTAAATTATTCTGGAGAAGCAGTGGTTACATCTTCTGAATCAGCCATTGGGCATTTTCCCGGTGTAGAAGGCTAAGATCCTTTTTGGTCAGGTAATTTCCGAAGGGTCCTTTTTGGTACTGAGGCACCTACCATCTACGAAATCAACCCTCCAGTGTTTTCTGAGACAGAAACTAGACCAGAGACTACCACTTATCATTTTGTTCTTCCTCCTGAGATGGCCCATCTCGCGAATACTATGAGTGTCCAAACTGGAATTACTACAGCTAGTCTTGCTCCTATCAATACCCAGCGAATGCCCGAGGTCAATCCGACACTACCACCCGGTTATCATGCATTGAATGCTTTTTTGAATGCTTCCAATCCAACACCTCCGCCAACATCAGCCGGTTCTCCTGGTGGTCCTCCTTTCCCTGGGTACTCTATTCCCAGTTTTATTCCAACGCTCCCTCCTTTTCCTTCTGGCAATCCTAATCCTAGTGGCACTATCTCGACCGTTGCACCAAATTTGCAGATTCCTGTTGGTGGATAAGGTGGTATGATTCAATTTCCTCTTATTGGTCAAAATACAATTACTACACAAACTTTGGTTGGCACACAACCTACGATAGGGGCACCAACCTTGCCTTTTGGAAAAAACATACCTCCTGAATTGGCCCAGTATTGGAATCGGATTTTACAAAAGTTTCCTCAAAATACTGGGGGGAAACAAACTATCCCTACTATAGGCCAAACCTATCCAGGTATACCTAATCCTATTTGGGGGCAGAGTCACAGTACTCAACCTTAGGTCCCTACTCAAACACAAGGTTACCATCCTTGGAATTACTATCCTCTCCAGCCACCATCGAATCATCCAGGGTCTTCCCAATATGGGCAGACTGCTTACGGTCCTACTAGTTTTCCGATAGGGCTTCCACCCCAAAGTCACCAGTACCCCCAAGTTAATCGATAGTTACCTTTTCTTGCTACTTTGGATTTTCCAGATTTTTCTAGGATTCTAAATGATCCTATTCGTCACTCTCCCCAATGGCCCGTTATTCCAGCCAAGATTCCATCCGACATTCCTAAATTCGATGGCAAAGTGGGAGAGGACCCGAACAATCATGTGATGAAATTTCATCTATGGTGTTCATCCAACTCTTTGATGGATGACTCAATTATCCTATGTCTTTTTCAAAGAACCCTTACAGGGTCTGTTGCGAAGTGGTATATTGAATTTCCACGAGGTTTCTTCTCTGATTTCAATACTCTAGCTATGACTTTTCTTACACATTACCAGTTACCGATCTGTTATGATACTGGGACTGAGATTTTAACTTCCTTTAAAAAAACTAAAGGCACTCACATCTCGGATCATATACATGAGTGGAGACGGAGACAATGTCTCATTAAACTTGAACTCCCCGATCAGTTACTGGTCGAATGGTTCACGAAATCCTTTATGAATGAAATTGGTAAAGACATTGCCATGTGGTGGTGGAGGAGCAGGCTATAAGTCGTGCCCAATACCTTGATCACGTTTATTCGCAAATGGGAACACTTTATGATTTGCTACCTGAACTACCCCGTCCTGGTACTTCCAGCACTTCAACTACTCCAGATGCCTCGCATGCAGCTGATGGTGTGATTGGTACTACCCATACCCACTCAAATTCTGTTTCAAATACAACCCCTAAATCTACATCTTCTAATGTTCAAAATGCTCCATCTCCTGCCACTCCTGTTGGTAAAACCTTTGAGGTGAACGCTGTTCAATCTACCCTGACTGGTAAAAATAAATCTAAAAAGGGGAGAGGCAAGAATAAGGAGGGAAAGAATAATAATCCAACAGAACAAACTAAAAATCCTCCTGTTGAAGATCGGGATAAGCGCAAACCACGGTACCCTTGCCTTATCTGTGGTGACGATCACTATATGAAGGATTGTCCTCGACGTGCCGAAGCTACTAAGTTCCTTCAAGGGACACCAAAACCATCTACACCGGCAGTCTTGTCCCAACCCTTCCTGTCTCAAAAACAGGCTCAGTTGGTCATCCATGACCAACCATCTACTTCTACGACATCATACGTTTTGATGTGTACTGGTTATTCTAAGAAAAACAACTAGAGCCAAAGATTATTCTCCATCTAAGGAGAAGGTTGACGATTTACCTCCTTCTTTGGTACAACCCTCTCCACCGACTCCACCTACAAACGGTCCTCTTCATCTCGAAAGATCGAGCCTTGATATAGTCATCCAAACCCCTAAAGGTGTTGTTCGCAAGTCAACTTTCAATCCTCATGCTCGTGCGGCCCAGAACTACAGCATTGTAGAAGATCTGGCCCAGGCACCTTTAGCGATGTCAGCCCTTGAAGTCCTTCAGTCTTGTCCTACACAACGGAAGGCTCTGTTGAAAGCTATAGGTGGAATTGACCCAACAGATACAAATTTAATAGTCTTTGACTTGGAAGATCACATTCCAAGGTTACCCCCTCAGCTTGCGTTTCAAATTCAAGTTGTTGTCTCTGACAAGAACATTTGCCGAACTGTTATCGATGAGGGTGCCTCTACGTGTGTAATATCTTTTTCTTGTTGGAAAGACATTGGCTCTCCTCCCTTAAATGAATCACAAAATACTCTGAAAGCATTTAATGGCTCTGGTTTTAAGACTTACGATGTTCTTCCATCGTTTCCCATTACTCTAGAAGGTAAGACAGCCCAAGTTGAAGTGGAAGTCTTCGATGCTCCCCTTGATTATAATCTTTTGCTTGGCCGTAGCTGGATAGATTCCATGTGTGCTGTTGTGTCAACACTTTTCCGTGTAGTATGTTTCCTCATGAGGGAAAGGTTGTTATGGTTGACCAACTTGCCTTCTTTAATTCCGATACTCGTACTAGCAACGTGTCGTTTATAGCTAAAACCCCGCTGGGTTACAAGAATGTCAGTGTCGGCCTTTTAAAAGACTCTTCATTGATGGGTACTTTTCCCATTTCACCACCCGATGTTCCACGCCCGTCCGTAGCCTCGATCAATATGATCTCTGTCGTACCTCATGAACTTCCTGTGTCTTTCGACCCTTGGATAGTCCCTGACCCTGGATATCACACTCGTTTCGGCAACGTCATGCCGTTAAGTCCGGTTGAGTTGGCTTATCATGCCATTCAATCAGAAACACCTTCTACTTCTTCTCTCGATGAGTTGTCTCCTGATCCTTTTCATGTTGTTTTTCCTACTGATGAGATGATCATGTCCGCCATGGAAGACACCCCTTGGGACGATGAGCATCATCGTTCCATACTCTTTCTGGACCAACACACTCTTGAGAACTACCAACGGATTTCGACTCCGTCGACCGTTGTTGTCATATCGACCGTTCCCAGATCTACACATGATGTGTTTGCTGAAGGGAACCTCATTAATATATCTCCCATGATTCCCATTGATATATCCATTAAACCTAGAATAGTTGAAAATGTTCATATTGGAGCTTTGTGTTCTCCATAGGAAATTGTAACTTATACATCTCTGTTCAAAGAATTTCATGATATATTCGCGTGGAGTTACGAAGAGATGCCAGGTATCGACCCCGCTATTGTTGTGCATGAGATAAAGATATACCCCGGAGCTAAACCTGTCCGACAGCGCCTACGTCCTGTACACCCACGTAAAGCGGCGGCTATAAAACTTGAGGTTGAAAAAATTCTCAAAGCCGGCTTTATTTATCCCGTGGCTCTGACAAAATGGGTTTCCAACCCTGTTCCAATTGATAAGAAAGGTGGTAGTATTCGTGTATGTGTTGATTATAGGGATATTAACAAAGCATGTCCAAAAGACAACTTTCCAACCCCTTTCGTCGACCAGATTGTTGATGACTATGCCGGAAGTGAAATCTTCTCTCTCATGGATGGTTTCTCTGGCTATAATCAAATTAACATCACTCCTGAGGACCAACATAAAACTGCGTTTATTTGTCCTTGGGGTAATTTTGCCTATAGGAAGCTGTCCTTCGGTCTTAAGAACGCTAGCGTGACGTTTCAACGTGCTATGTATTATGATTTTCACGATATAAAGAATATCATTCAACCCTATTTGGATGATTTACCAGCTCACTCTTTATGTCTAGTCGATCACCCCACTCATCTCCGAGCTATTTTCGTTCATTTCCAGTTCTATCGTATTTGTTTAAACCCTCATAAATGTGTTTTTTGCGTAGAATCCGACCATCTTCTAGGTTTCTTTGTTTCACGTCAAGGGATTAGGGTGGATCCTCTTAAGGTTGAGGCGATTCTTAATCTCCCTCCTCCTTCTACATTGCGCCAGTTGCAAAGTTTACAGGGGAAAGAAAACTTTCTTCATCGTTTCATTCCTAATTACACCAAGATTACTCGTGGTTTTACCTAGCTACTGAGGAAAGGTTCAGACTTCGTTTGGGATACTATTGCTAACAATTCTTTTGAGACTTTGAATTTATCCCTCACACGAGCTCCGCTTCTCTTTCCTCTTGATTATAGTCGTGATTATTTTCTTTATCTTCCTGCCTCTGAGTATACCATCGGCATGGTTCTGGTCCAAGAGGATGATGCGCATGATGAACATGTTATTTATTACTTGAGTCGAAGTCTCACATCCATGGAGATCAAGTATCAACATGTTGAAAAATTGGCCTTGGCTGTTGTTCAAGCGGTTCAACGTTTTCGACATTATATCCTCTCAAGGAAAACTACTGTGATTTCTCATTGCAACCCCATGCAACATATTTTGACACGTCAATTGTTGGGGTACAAATACTCCAAGTGGATTGTCATACTCCAGGAGTTTGACTTGGAATTCGATCGCGCCACGTCTAAGAAATCCTTAGTTTTTGCTGAGTTGATATGTGATTTTCCTCACTCTGCCACGAAAAATGTAGCAGTAGATTCATTGCCCGATGAATCACTTTTCCTTATTAGCACTGACAATATTTGGTATGGGGATATCATTATATATCTCCAAACCCAAACTTGCTAGCCTGCTTTGTCTAGTTTTGAACGACGTCACATCCATTATCAAGAACGTCAATACATCATCCTCAGGGATACTCTTTATCGTCGGGGAATTGACTCTGTTTTTCGATGTTATCTGATGTTTGATGAAGCTGAGAAAGATTTGAATGACTACCATTCTGGAGCATGTGGTGGTCATATGTCTGGGTATGCTACTGCCCAGAAGATCTTACGCACAGGATATTTTTGGCCTTCCTTGTTCAATGACTGCATTACTGTCGTTCAGAAATGCCATGCCTGCCAGACCTACAATCAAAAAATTTGGTCACATCCTGCTCCTCTACATCCTGTGATCTCAGTTGGTCCCTTCACGAAATGGGGCATTGATTTCATGACATGTCACCCTCACTCGGACGGGGGGCATGGTTACATCATTGTAGCTATTGATTACTTTACAAAATGGGCTGAGGCGATGCCAACATTCGATAATACTGGAAAGACTGCAGCGTTGTTTCTTTTTAACCATGTCATAGCTCGTTTTGGTGTTTCTCAAGCTATCGTTATTGATAACGGTAGTCATTTTAGGAATTTTATGATGTCTGAACTTACAGAAAAGTTGGGTCTTCATCATGAGACTCAACACCCTATTATCCACAAGATAATGGCCAAGTCGAAGCCATAAACAAAGTTCTTATAACTATGCTTTGACGGATGATAGGAATTCATAAAACAAGCTAGCACACGATGTTGTTTGCGGCATTCTGGGCATATCGGACATCTGTCAAATCCACTACGGGGTTTACGCCTTTTTGATTGGTCTATGGTGTGGAAGTCATTCTTCCAATAAAATGTGAGATACCTTCTCTGAAGCTAGTTGTCGAAATCTTACCCAATTCTTCTGCTGAAGAAGAACGTCTGTTGTATCTAATGAGATTAGATGAAACTCGACGTGACGCCACTCTCATAATAGAAGCCTAGAAGAAACGTGTCAAGGTGCAGTATGACAAGCATGTCAAGCCTCATGTTTTCTCTGAAGGTGATCTTGTTCTTGTTTATGAACATGATCGAGATGTCTTAGGAGCTGGGAAATTCGAACCAATGTGGCGAGGTCCTTATATTGTTCGCCAAGTTTTGGAAAAAGGAGCATATGAGCTGGTTGATTATGATGGTATCCCTTTGAGTGAACCCAGGAATGGGTTTTACTTGAAGAAGTATTATGCATAAGTCATTTGTGCACAAATACTTGTATTTTATGTATCATACTTTGCATGTGTTACTTTAGTTTTCTTTTGACGTTATCTGGTCTCTTCCCTTATGTGACGTTGTGTTTGATTGCCAGATGTCGGAGTCTTCACTACCCTATATTGGCTTTGTTGATGGTGCTAGACGTAGTACTCGAAACCTCACTTCTGCTGCGTGGGCAATCTATGCCCCAAAAAATGAACTTGTATCTTTACAAGGTGTATGTCTTGGTCGTGCAACCAACAACATTGCAGAGTATAGCGTCGTGATTGAATTATTGGTTGATGCTATCTCACTCGGAATTCGTCATTTGGTTGTGCGACTTGACTCACAGCTTGCAGTACTACAACTAAGTAATATCTACTTTATTCGAAGTCCTACTTTGTTAAGGGTGTATTTGCGAATTCACCTCTTGGAACGATATTTCGATCACATTGAATATCAACATATTCCTAGATGTCTTAATTCATTAACATATGCATTGGTAAATTATGTATTGGACAGACATTTGAACCATTTATAAATCAAACACATTAAAATTCACACAATATAAAGTAAACCGGTAGAATCCATATGTATATAACGATCAAAAGAGTTTGTTGTTTTTTACAAAAAGTTTGTTCGAAGACCAAAATATCAAAAATTGAAGCTCATAGCTTCTACAAAGTGACATCATGGATGACGTTCACGGTAACACACTACTTCCCTAGCAACCCTACGGAGCAGTCGACCCATAGCGGCTAATACTCCTATAGTGTGACGTTGATCACGTCATGGAATCTCTTCCAGAGTCATATCTGGAATGTCTGTTGTCAGGCCTTCTAAATTCTGTTCCACCACCAGATAATCTTCAACATACTGTGGTACTATTGCTACTGCTTCTCCTTGCCTCTGGATAGGAGAACTGTCAGCGGGTCTATATAGTCCAACATCTGTGTTATCAACAAACATTTTTGTATTATTCTTTGGATAAACAATATAAAACAAAAACATTTGAATATAATAAAAATTCAAAAACATTTAAAAAGAGAAAATGTGTGTAATTCTTACCGAGGTCTCCCCACCGAGTGTCCCGCAGGCAGTGCCAGATCCAGATCTCCTCAGAAATACAACCCGACATAGGCGTAGTCATCGACCATCAACATCTGGTTACAGAGCCAGTCAAAGAAAATATCGTCATATTTGACGATTGGTCCTACCACGTGCCGGGCCATGAGTCGACACCATCTAAGAATGCATGGATCCCTAGGACCCGGTAGGTTCCACTCAGCCTGTAGTCTAAATACAAGGACCCTCTCTAGGAATAAGGACACTAGTAAAGATCCATACCCAAATTGTTTCAATTCACCTCGCCTGCATTTAGTTAATTTCCTTTTGATACTGCGAAGCACAGTGTTGGCCCAGTTGAATACACAAGGTTCAATACACTTGATGGCGTACTAGAAGTAGCTCTGCAATGCCATATGAGGAGCAAAACTCCCCGCCATCCGAGCGATAGTAAAGAGGATAGTGCGGAGGGTCAAGTCTTGTACCCCCCAGATAACAACTTTTCCCTTTTTCCTCTCAGCCTCTTGTACACAGTATTGATTGCAACATTCACTCATCTGGAGGCCACCACCTCTACTACCGTTCAGACTGACATAATACCCACACCTGGATAATCCTATCAAAAAGTATATGTCCTCGATATCTATGGACAAAGTATGAGCTCCTACAATGAAAACCTATTGATCTGGATCCCACATCTGGACTAGATACTCCAGTAGTCTGACCTGGGCCCTCATGCCTGAAATGTGAAAGTATTTTAAGACCCCACAATCTCTCAATGCAGCTATAGTGGGCGGATGATTCTCGACATTTGCGTTATCCTCTTCATGTTCTCATTCTCGCCACTCAAGCACCACGTTTGTGGCTATTTACCTGTACAAGAGACATAAAAAGAGGATTAATGCTTTTATTCATGATATAGATCTTTTTCATTGGCTAGATATTTAAAAAAAAAATTGAGATTGCAGTTCTCGCAGGCATCTCTTTTACACAGTGAGAACACCTCGGAGGTGGATTAAGACTCACCTGGGAGAACGCATCATTCTCGCAGGTCCCGTATGGGTAGCCTGCGAGAATGCCTATGCGCATGTAGGGTTAAAAAACCAACTTGAAACTGAGAAAATAACCAATGAAATTAAAAATTTAAACCATGAAGATGTCAAGAATGGATGGCTTACCTCAATGTTACAAACGTCTCGTCGAATGACCTCTTGTAGCTCTCGCAAATCAACGCCGAATTCGGAGGGTAAAAAGGGGGTTTTGGAGTTCAATAGTGAAAATGTGAAATGATATGGTAAAAATGGTTATTTACTCATTTAAGTTACTTTTTACTATGTCATTTTTGGGTTTTTATATTTATCTATTGTTTAAACCTAATCACTAATATCAAGATGAGTGTAATGACTTGCAGGTGTGATGATGATGATAACTAAACACAAGGGTATGACATATTTTTCTTTGTTATGGTGTGTTTTTTATTTTTTTTAGGGTTTTTACATAAAACCTCGAGCATCGTTTTTGTCTATTCTTAAGCTTGTAAATACAAGAGAACGTGATCAAGCATAGTTTTATCACTTTTTCGGGCTCAGCAAGGTTATACGAAAAAGGAACCCCCCTGGAGTTCCCTTTAAGCTCTTTTCAGACTCTCTAAACATGAAAAGATCGTCGAGCGACCTTGCTATTTTCACACTCTCTAAAGTATTTGAAGTACACATCTGGTAAGCAATAGTTTCTCTCTTTTTTGGTCTTATCCAGACTATTTTATGAAAAAGGAACTGAGAGAGTTCTCTTTTAAGTGTTTTTCCAAACTCTATAATCTTG
>ML806435.1:99041-110445 GCA_009831015.1 Picea engelmannii
AACAAGCATATGTGATCCTCTTCAAGCTTGCGTAAAAATAAAGAGGTACTTGCCAGAAATGGTGGGGGAAAATTTGGGAAAGGGATATGTTTCATCTTTGTATTGATTGGCAGTAAGTGCCTCTCTTGAACATGACACCCCCTGTTCATCATTTGAAGTCGTTTTGGGAAATCCATTTGTCTCTCTTTCGATTGATTACAAGATCATTTCATGTGTCATCTTTGAGTCAATGCTGCCAAATCATTGGTTGTGTCATTCATATGTTCAACAGAAGTCCACCTAAAACCTATATTGAGTCGGCCATCTGCAGGTTGTCCATTCTCTCCGAGTTGGCCTTCCCTGTGTCCAGTTCAATTTGCAAAATTCTCTGTTTAACCTTCAAACTCTGTTACTCATTTCGTGTCATTGATGGGGGATACATCAAGGCCCTCCTGTGATGAGTTTTGTTCCGTCGACTTCAGCTCATTATCCAGAATCAAAACTTAGAAATTATTTAGTACCTTGGAGCTTGCATGCCTCAATGGCAAGTTTCCTCACTTTCGAAAGTGGGTTTACATCATTGACCCCTGATCAAGAGATTCCGTTGAATGTTCGACATCAAATCATTTATTCGCATTCGATGGATTGTGATATGGTACCTTGGGAGTCATTGACATCAATGGTGATTTCCCTCGCACTTGTTAACGGTTTTATCATTGACCGGTAATCAAGTGGTTTCTATCATGTTCGACTTCAACACATGTAATCACATGGATAGATTCGTACTTTGGGGGATGAGGTTGAAGACCTTGGATATCATCTTTGTGATCCAGGTTGCGATGGAGTATGTATAACTTGTGACACATAGATCCACTGTGTATGTTTCGTGGCTATGTTGTCTTGATTTGAATTTGCTCGCATAGATCCATAGTTTATTCAGGTGGCTATGTTATATTTTGATGGCATGGATCCACAGTGTATGATTGGTGGTCATGTCCTGTGTCTACAATGGCGTCAGTCTATGATCCGAGTATGGGAATGCCTACCTCAGAATTGATATATATGATACTCTGTCGATGCTTGATTGTTTGTAGGTTTTCGATTAGATGTGCTCCTGGTTCTTGACACACACATGCAGCTTACAAAGTCTATCGACTGTCACTCGTTCCAATATTAGACTTTGGGGGGAATTCTATTACCCATGATTTTGGTCATCATGATGATGTATTAAGGATGGTGTACTCATGCTCTTCATTAGAATTTTTTCCTAAGAAATGTTACCTTCATCTCTCTCCAGAAATCATATTTTTGAGGAAGGTTCGCAGGCTACGTATACATTTGCCTGCGAGAATGCATGATTCTCACAGGCTACCTTAAGACAGGGTGCGATAAGTTCACACTATGTCTAACTACTAGGGTGCGAACACTTTCTAAAGAAGCAAAAAATGATGAATTCTCGAAGCTTCTAGAAAGGAATCTTCTAGAAGGATGAGATGGCATTCGAATGGTTATCTAAGTACTGGCTTTCCTGATATTTTGGGATCATTCTTATCTAAGTAACTCATTCATTTCCTCCTATATATTGAGAGGATTGTCATGGAAAAAGTTAGAAGAAAACAAGATTAAGAAGATATTGGAGAATTTGTGGAAGATTGTGTGAAGAACTGATGCTACGGCATCTAGAGAACTCCAGCAAGGTTATCAAAGGTGGTTGATCTTATTCATACAAGTGAGCAAGTGTGTGTGTCAGAGCCAAGGGCCATCGAAAGGAGGTTTGCAACATCGAGGCTCAGGTTGTAAGATTTTCTTTCTATCAATATAATACAGTAATATGTCTCTTTCCCATAAAGTTAAGTCTACCTTTATTGTATAACTCCTTAATCATATACTTAGATTGATTGTTGAATATGTTGAGTTGTCTTCACTTCGATTGGTTTGTATTTTCCTGGTCTTGAATGCACAAGAGCATTGGAGCGAAGATGGAAGAACAAAGACCCAAGGAAGCGATCATACGGTATGTTCATGATTCTTTCCTTTTAGTTCATTCAATAATCTAAATCTAGGGAAAGAGTATTATTCTGTCTTGATTTGTTCTAGATCCAGGTGGATCTAGGGAGATCGGTTTGTGTCCGCACTTACGAATTTATCCTATAACAAAATTGGCGACTCCACTAGGGACAAATCCCATTTTTTGGTGGATTTTTGTGTTTTTTCTGTGGCCATTTTCTTTGGTTTCATTTTTCTCCTGTCCTATCAATCTCTGAGTCTTCAGGATATCCTGATAGACCTTCTGAGTATAGAAGATTTTTGCAATTTTACTTCATTTTTCAAATTTTTTGGCATGTTCAGGAATTCTCGCACTGCGTTCCATTGCAGCCTACGAGAACTGGTCAGGTTCGCACCCTTCTCATAGGGTTCAGTGCGAGGTTCTCGCACCTTGCTCAAAGGTTTCCTGCGAGAATCATAGATTCTCACACTGTGTTATACTGCTAGCCTGCGAACAGTCTTTTTCAAAATTTTTGAATTTGAGGTTTGGTCTTTCTAACTGCCCAGAATAGTTGGAATGCCTCTTATGATTTTCTTGGATCTTTGATTGATATATTTCTTGCTTTTGTTTGCATGCTCAAACAATTTTAGGGTTTCAAGGTTTTTCTTGACATTGGTGGCTTGACTTTCGTTTCTCAACTCTTCTTGGCAAAACCATTCTCTCTGACTTCAGATTTTGAGTGTGTTTGAACTGTTGGGATCCTATGATTGGTTGAAAGTTAAGTTTACTTGTTTTTTTTTTTTCATTTTCTTATTGGTTTGAAAGCACATTTTCATTTGCATTGAGAAGACTATTCGGTTTGTTCTTTGCTTTTTCTTTCGTTGAAAGAGTTGATTGGGTTGATATTGCTTGATTCTTTATGATTTGATTTTCTTCTCTCTCATTGATATGGTGCGAGTTCTTTTTGAAAAGTGAACACAAATTTTTTCTTTCATTAAATTGTTTTTGTTATTTACAAAACATTGAAAATCGAATTATAGAGATTGTTGAAGTATTGAAAAAGAGAAACATAGAGGTTGGTCATTTGATAACTGATTGTTTGCATTGATATTTGAAAGGAACTTTTGCATATAATTTGTGGTTGATTTGGAAAACTTCTCTCTCTCCCATATATAGGATTCATTGAAAAAAAAGTGATACATTTCATTATTGTCCTTGCATTTTGGGTCAGATTCATACAACACAAGTTTCATTCTCGTTACCTTTGAGTAAACAACGGCCCTTAAAAAACATTGCGCAATCTTAAAATTTATCTAGTAACTCTTTTCTAGGGCTCTTTTACACCAACATTTAGTTAGGCTAGTGATTTGGAGTAGGAAGAGAGATACACTCTCCAAAAGCTCAAAACACACAATAGCATCTTGAGTTAGGGAGTGTTAAATTCCATTTGCAACATATTGTCCTGGGAAGCCCTTCTAACACAAGGGTCAAGCACTAGGTCGCATTGGTGTTGGCAGAGTTACTCACCCTGATTTGTTGACATCAGTGTAGAGATTTCACGTATTACGGGGGTCACTCCGAGGTATACCCACAATGATGAGTGGAAGCCTTTTGAGTTGATTTTGGGCTAGATTCCCTGCCCTTGCATGTGGACCGGACTGTCGATTGTTTCCCCAGGTTGTATTGTTGTTTGTGGTGACTTTAGTGGCCTATCTCTCTAGGTTCCCCTCCACAGTCACCTTGGGTAATAAACTAGAGAGATAGACCACCAAAGTCACCACAAACAACAGTACAGCTTGGGGGAACAGTTGACAGTCCAATCCACATGCAAGGGTAGGGTATCTAGCCCAAAATCAACTCAAAAGGCTTCCACTCATCATTTTGGGTATACCTCGGAGTGACCCCCGTAATACGTGCAATCTCTACACTGATGTCAACAAAGTAGGGTGAGTAACTCTGCCAACACCAATGCGACCTAGTACTTGACCCTTGTGTTAGAAGGGCTTCCCAGGACAATATGTTGCAAATGGAATTTAACACTCCCTAACTCAATATGCTATTGTGTGTTTTGAGATTTTGGAGAGTGTATCTCTCTTCCTACTCCAAAGCACTAGCCTAACTAAATGTTGGTGTAAAGGAGCCCTAGAAAAGAGTTACTAGATAAATTTTAAGATTATGCAATGTTTTTTAAGGGCTGTTGTTTACTCAAAGGTAATGGGAATGAAACTTGTGTTGTATGACTCTGACCCAAAATGCAAGGACGATAATGAAATGTGTCACTTTTTTTTCAATGAATCCTATATATGGGAGAGAGAGAAGTTTTCCAAACCAACCATGAATTATATGCAAAATTTCCTTTCAAATATACATGCAAACAATCAGTTATCAAATGACTAACCTCTATGTTTCTCTTTTTCTATACTTCAACAATCTCTATAATTCGATTTTCAATGTTTTGTAAATAAAAAAAACAATTTGATGAAAGAAAAACTTTGTGTTCACTTTTCAAAAAGAACTCGCACTATATCAATGAGAGAGCAGAAAATCAAATCATAAAGAATCAAGCAATAACAACCCAATCAACTCTTTCAACGAAAGAAAAAACAAAGAACAAACCGAATAGTCTTCTCAATGCAAATGAAAATGTGCTTTCAAACCAATAAGCAAATGAGAAAAAAAAATGAAGTAAACTTAACTTTCAACCAATCGCAGGATCCCAATAGTTCAAACACACTGAGAATCTGAAGTCAGAGAGAATGGTTTCGCCAAGAAGAGTTGAGAAACGAAATTCAAGACACCAATGTCAAGAAAAACCTTGAAACCCTAAAATTGTTCGAGCATGCAAACAAAAGCAAGAAATATATCAATCAAAGATCCAAGAAACTCATAAGAGGTATTCCAACTATTATGGGCAGTCATAAAGACCAAACCTCAAATTCAAATATTTTGAAAAAGACTGTTCGTAGGCAAGCAGTATAACACAGTGCGAGAATCTATGATTCTCACAGGCAACCTTTGAGCAAGGTGTGAGAACCTCGGACTGAACCCTATGAGCAGGGTGAGAACCTAACTAGTTCTCGCAGGCTGCAATGGAACGCAGTGTGAGAATTCCTGAACATGCTAAAAAATTTGAAAAATGAAGTAAAATCGCAAAAAGCTTCTATACTCAGAAGGTCTATCAGGATATCCTGAAGACTCAGAGACTGATAGGACAGGAGAAAAATGAAACCAAATCAAATGGACATAGAAAAAAAAAAAAATCCACCAAAAAATGGGATTTTTCCCTAGTGGAGTCGCCAATTTTGTTATAGCATAAATCCGTAAGTGCGGACACAAACCAATCTCCCTAGATCCACCTGGATCTAGAACAAATCAAGACAGAATAATACTCTTTCCCTAGATTTAGATTATTGAATGAACTAAAAGGAAAGAATCATGAACATACTGTATGATCGCTTCCTTGGGTCTGTGTTGTTCCAGCTTCACTCTAATGCTCTTGTGCAGTCAAGACCAGGACAATACAAACCAATCAAAGTGAAGACAACTCAACATATTCAACAATCAATCTAAGTATATGATCAAGGAGTTATACAATAAAGGTAGACTTAACTTTATGGGAAAGAGACATATTACTGTATTATATTGATAGAAAGCAAAGCTTACAACCTGAGCCTTGATGTTGCAAACCTCCTTTTGATGGCCCTTGGCTCTGACACACACACTTGCTCACTTGTATGAAGAAGATCAACCACCTTCGATAACCTTGCTTGAGTTCTCTAGTTGCTATAGCATCAATTCTTCACACAATCTTCCACAAATTCTCCAATATCTTCTTAATCTTGTTTGCTTCTAACCTTTTCCATGAGAATCCTCTCAATATATAGGAGGAAATGAATCAGTTACTTAGATAAGAATGATCCCAAAATATCAGGAAAGCCAGTACTTAGATAACCATTCGAATGCCATCTCATCCTTCTAGAAGATTCCCTTCTAGAAGCTTCGAGAATTCATCATTTTTCCCTTCTTTAGAAAGTGTTCACACCCTAGCAGTTAGACATAGTGTGAACTTCTCGCACCCCGACTTAAGGTAGCCTGCGAGAATCATGCATTCTCGCAGGAAAATGTATAGGTAGCCTGCGAACCTTCCTCAAAAATATGATTTCTGGAGAGAGATGAAGGTAACTTTTCTCAGGAAAAAATTCTAATGAAGAGCCTAAGTACACCATCCTTAATACATCATCATGATGACCAAAATCATGGGTAGCAGGCCTAGGGCTACAGGACCCACAAGTGACCAATAACGCCCATGGGGCGAAACTTTGGTGGCGTTGGGTCAAAAAAACTACTACAACTTGGGTAAACCTATTGAAGGAAAAGTATTCCCTGGACATTCGTGACCCGGACAAAATATGCTTCAGAGGAACCAGGTAAGGTTCAACCATTTGAAACCTAGCCTAGCGCACCAAAGCCTAGATTCAGACACACAGTTTCTGGGAAATCAGGAATAGCAGAACAACCAGATTCTGGGAGGACACTTGGCAATAGGAACCAAAAATGGAGAACCCAAACAGAGAGGTACTCCAATAGGAGCTAATAGAGCAAGGTAAAATTAAATTCTACCAATACTGGAAACAGGAAACGGACCACAACAAATGGAGAATCTGGGACAAGATCACTCTGTAGAACAATGATCCACCCGCAACAACAGTAAAAGAGGTGGAGGAGGAACTAGGAAGATGGAAAATAACAGTCATGGAAGGAGAGGACTAGCTGAGGTGGGGATAAAAAGATGATGGGGAATTCATCCTGAAATAAGTCTAACACTATATAGTGGACCTAGACCAAGAAGACCCAGTGCAATATTGGGATAAGCTATGGAACAACCCCCAATGGCCAGAGATAAAAAATTTCCAATGGTTAATACTTCACAACCACATTCTAACTTGGGAAAACCTAAGGAAAAGGGGATTCATAGGTCCATCAAGATGTCATCTCTATCAAGCCCAGGAAGAAACAATGAACCATCTCCTTGATGAATGCGCCTACACTGCAGAACTCTAGGAATGGGCAGAAAGTATCTTTCGCCAATCCAACGGGATTTGAGGTAACATTGTTTCAACCATCATCTCTACAAAGAGAACTACAGCGAATAAGAGTATGTGAACCTTTTTTGGATACTCACCCCAATAATGATCATATGCTCAATATGGAAGGAAAGGAACTGACACATTTTCAGAAACCAAAGATGGCCTGAAGGGAAGATCAAGGAAACAATCATCTCCATGACACGAGATATGGTGCAGAGCCGCATCTTCGAGGTAGGTAGAATGCAACCCACTAACCAGGATTCCCGAGTCCTAGAGGCCTTCCACCTGAATGGAGGTCGCAACCCCAATTAGTTCAGATGGTCACCACAACTCCAAGTAGGTGAGCGCAACTGGAAGCCACCACCTTCAGGCTCCCTCAAGTTGAATTTTGATGGGGCTGTGAAAGGAAACCCATGGAGAA
Source organism: Picea engelmannii (assembly GCA_009831015.1). NCBI lineage: Eukaryota > Viridiplantae > Streptophyta > Pinopsida > Pinales > Pinaceae > Picea > Picea engelmannii. The sequence goes on from ML806435.1 coordinate 106,516, forward strand.
CAGGTTTGGGAGGACTAATCAGGGACAATAAAGGAAAAATCATTGGGATGTACGTTGGGAGTCTGGGAAACTCAACCAATAATTCCACAGAATTCAGAGCCCTGGAGACTAGAATGGAGATTCTAGGTCGGGAGGGGATGACAAATGCCATAGTGGAAGGAGATTCCACACTGGTGATCAACACAGTAAGAAAACTCCAAAATGGTGTCAGAATGGGAAAAATCCAGAGACATTGGCGATTGGCACACCTACTGCAAAAAATACAGGAGCACTTGCATACAGGTATCACAGTGGAGTTGCGTTGGGTTTAGAGGTCAACAAATGGACTGGAGGACAGAATAGTGAATGAGGGGGTGGATAACGAAGGTCCAGAACTGGACACAATCTGGAGCAACATACCACAAGGTCAATTCCAAACAGATTGCACCCAACTTGCAGAAAAAGACTATGACAATAGTAGTAGTATGAAATATCACTTCACGAATGGAGGCACAAAATGAATTGAAGGGAACGTAGGTTCCAAGCAGAATCCGATATCCCACCAATCAAACAAGGTTACAAATGTAGGTACATATCACACATCAGGTGAAGGCATGACACCACGGTCCTGTCAATAGAAAGAAGTATAGGGGTTACCTGTGGGAAAGAAGAACAGATAACCAATAGGTGGTGAAGGACAAAGGACAAAAAGGTTCACCAAGATCATTTCTAGGCACACCTCACCCAAGTACCGTTAAGGGGCGAGGAAATGACTGGCATACAGTGTACAAGGAAAAGAATTGGCGCAAGGATTATGGCAAGGCCATAAAGTGCACACTCTTTGGAACAGAGTATTAAGACTAGAAGGGCCACCTTCATGAGCAAGCCATGATTGCAAGGATGGGACCACAACCAGCTTGGCTCCATAAAAGAAGGTATAACAGAAAGAGCAATAGATCGGAGAAAGGAAATTACAGGGGCCACCTTACATACCAGAAAGGGGTGAAGCGGAATAGGAGAAGAACCCAATGTAAAAACTACCATATGCAAGCGAAGATGGTATGCATGAAGAAACATAGCAGTAAGAGAGGCCCCCATAGGACAGAACCTCCACCAAGCACCCAAAGCATGACAAGAATCGAACAAACGGCCAAGGAAGAAAAGATTACATTCCTCACGTAGGTCGATACAAAGGGAAAGACTATCCTCAAAACACGGGAGAGAGAAATCAAGAATTCTCACAAGGGAAAATCCTAGACAAAACTAACTCAGGAAGTGGTGGGGATAAGGGAACCAGGAGCCACATAGCCCAGAACAAACCTCTACCACAGGACGATGGAGGAAGCCTGGAGAACAAAAAATGTTGATAGGTAAGATGTGTGCAGACTGGAAGGAGACCAACAAGACAGAAACCAGGGACCAGAAGAAGGTGCTCACAGGTATTCTAAACCACCTCAGCAACCTGTAGGCAAGTGCAAAATTACTTTCGAAGGACCAGCGAAGCCAACAGGACAAAATGGAGCGAATGACAGGGAAATTCCATCTTTATCTACGCTATGTCCATCATATAAACATTACTCCAGCCTACATAAATGGAACCCCAACATGCATCAGAAAGATACGCTTGGTGGAGAAGAGGAGGAGAATGAGGCAAGGAAGGATGGAGATGAAGAGCACCCCATCAACCTAGACTAGCGTAGGACTAGCCCTGGTCAAGCTTCTTAGCCTAGGAGAAAACCCCACTAGCCTTATGCTTTCTCTGTTTTCGTTATGATGTCATTTTTCAAACTGGATTGTGGAGGTTTGGGTCGGTTTCCCATGGTGGCGACCCAGGCCTCCCCTTTTATATTAGACATTGCTCCCTTGGGACCCTAGATCTGGTTTCCATTTTGGCAGATCTTCGGAGTCCCTGTATCTTTTTTATATTATATAGACTTAATGTAATTTGAAACTTAAAATTAGGAACATGAATTACATATCTTCATGATATATGTTATAGTATATACTTTATTTTTATTCTTTTTAATTTTACTATTACGGTTTTTTTTTCAACCTAATTTATTGGTGTTATAATTTGACCCATTTAGCTAGAGTGTAAATACTATTTCGCTACTCTCACTGCAATAAAAAGAAGTAAGATTTTATTTTTTTTTAATGTAAAGCTACAAAATTTTGTCTTTGGGAAAATAAGAAGGTACTCATGGATATTTTTGTTATGTTAGTGACTATATGGTTTTTAGGCTTCCAGTTATATTCTCTCCAAAAAGATAGGGAGGAGGATCAAAAAAATCAATCAAATCCAAAAGAGATTCATAATTAAGTGAAATACACATTTTCTTAGTGGTCTTTATAAATTTGGGATTCCATCCATTTAAAGCAATGTCATAATCACTTACTTAACTTATAAGTGCGATCTAATTACTTTCAAGATTGAAAGTACATGAAAAAACTAGTTATTGTGAAGAATGAGAGGTTCCATGTAGCTGGCTCATATATGAGTAAAAGTCACTAAATGCTCAAGAGAGGTTAGCCTAGAGATTTAGTATCTTGGTTAAATCATTGTGCAACAGTGGAGGAAGATGCCCTTCATGATGTTAGTATTGTTAAAAGAACTATCATAACTATGTTTAACAAGATAATGTTGAAGCATACACAGAGTAAAAATAAGAAAAAGTTGAGTTACTAACAGTAAATCATCATCTCTGAGCTAAAAAAATCAAAATTATCTTAATATTCAATAAAAAAAATATTATGAACATAATAAAAAATCCTTATGAGTTTCACACTCACATTGGGCACTCGATAAGACCCACAAGACTTAAAACACATATGTACAAATAATCTATAAAATTGGTGAGAATAAATTTAAGATAGAGGCTGAAAAACAATTTATTTTGAAATGCTTAACTTATAAAGTCATTCCAACTAATTTTCTAAAAAAACATTATTAAAACAAATATGATAACTGATTTTATTTCTAGCTTGTTCAATCATAGAAATAACATATAAACTCAAGCAATGAATCGATATCACGTATGTTTAGGTTACAAAAAAAAATAGTATGAAAAATCAAACTGATAAATTTCAGTTAAGTAGAAGTGTTGACACTACAAGGAAAATACCCTCTAGTAAAGGATTTTGCGGACGCCCCTATAAAAATAGCCTAAAAATCCATTTATAGCAGAGGACATTAGCGAAGGTGAGAGGAAAAAGGTTTTAGAACATTTTTTTTACGCTTCTTTTCTAAGTACACAACACATCGATGTGTTTTCTACAACAGACACACCAATGCCATCAAAACTGATGTGTTGTAGTAGGGTTATTTCAAACGAAAATATATTCTCATGTACTATGTAAATATTGATGCACCGGGACACATAGTTTCTCTCAAAACATTACACACCATGGAGGGGTTATTTTTAAAAAAATTATATATGACGGTGCGATACTTAAACAATTTCACTAGTGCAGACAATTGCTCCAAAATAATGGCATGTCATGGTAAGGTTTTTGAAAATATACTTCGATGCAGTAATTAAATACAAATGCACTAGTGCATCTAATAATTTATCGCACTGTAAAAGGGTTAAATTAAAAAAATTGTTAGCCGTAAAATTAGTTTTTACCCTTTTCAGTGTTATCTATAACTCTCAGGCACTAGTCCAACTTTTTCCTCTCTAAAGCATCCTGCACCGGTGCAACTTTTGTCTCTTTGAAGCACCCTTAAAGACTCAAGTATTTGGTGAAATCCCAACTAATGGGCTATCAAACAAAGTTGTAATCTATATTAGTTGGTAATTCAAAATTGTGTGTGATTATGATGACAATGTGAGTTCTTATGTCCATGATTCCCACGATGGGAATATTTCTCCATGGGTACCTACTACCGTCTGGATATCCCTTCCCATATTTCCATCATCATTGTCAATGATTATAACCTTGTGTGATCTC
>ML806435.1:131911-152663 GCA_009831015.1 Picea engelmannii
AATCCTAATTTATAATCATTTCCCGTTTATAATATAGTTGGTATTTCATACCAAATCCTCGAGTCTAGCAAAATTCTAATCTATATTACTAACAATTTATAATCTATATTAGTTTCTAATTCACAATTGTGTGTGATTATGATGACTATACTATTTTAAGATAATTTAAGATGAATATATTATTTTATGTGCAAATAAAAAATCAAATAACTTTTAAGCATAAGGGTTTCTATATTTAAACTCAAACTCATCGGTGTGTACATAACACAACAATGCATCAGGGCATTGAATTGATAACCACATCGTGACATGGTTAAATAAAAAAAAATATGCACCATTGTAGGATTATTTCAAAAAAATACACCGGTGCGCTCCGTAGTATATGTACGCACAAATTATCTAAAAGGGCACATCGTGCTAGGGTTATTTTAAAAAAATAATTGAGTGCACTACGTAACAATGGCTGCACCAGTGAATTTAATAATTGAGTGCACCATGATAGGGTTAAATAAAACAATTACACACTATTGTAGGATTATTTCAAAAAATATATGTTAGTGCGCTCCGTTGTAAATGGATGCACTAGTGCTATAAAAGGGAACACCGTGTTAGGGTTATTTGTAAAAACATATAATCCGGTGAACTACATAAATACAGACACACTAGTGCATTGGTTAATTGAGCACACCGGAATATGGTTTAGAAATCATCGTCTATAAAATTAATTTTTACACTTTTTAGTGTTGTAGAGATCAAAATCACCAGTGCAACTTTGTCCTCTCTGAAGTGCCCTGCCATCGGGGCTTCCTTTTCTTTCCTTTCTTCTATATATTTCTCTATGCGTGGCTTTCAAATTTTGCCAAACGTTGGGAAATTTTGGTTTATTTGACTATGTGGAAACCATGCCACGTCGATGACAAAATGTCCAGGTAATGTCTTTTTTTCTTTATAACCTAATTTTTTAGCGTATTAAAATTTAAAACTGAGTTAATTTTCCACTGTTTAAAAAAAAAAAAAAAATTATGCGTTGTGTGTTTGAGTTGTTCAGATTGCACCCTGACTGGTGCACCTCATAAATTTACAAGGCACATTGAAAAAAATGTGACATTTTATGGCAGTCTATTGGTAAATAGAAACACATCAGTGCGTTCATTTAACGATGAATCATATAAAATAATATAGCTAATTTTGGCAATGCGTCTAATTATCGTTAATGCACTGGGGCATTACGGTAAACGATGCACAATGTGAATCAAATATATTATTTTATTTGGTGCATGGGTAAATATGAACATCAGTGTGTTAATGTATACAAACACACCACCATAAAAATGTGGCATTGTGTTTCATTTCACCCTGTAAATTTTCAGGGTGCACTGCCCGTGGTGCGCGCCAGATGACTCAAACTCACCGTCGAAAAAACTTTGAACCAAAATAACAAAGTTTTGTAATTATAAAATTTTAAAACTTAGTGGGGTGGTGCATATTTTTTCGTAAAAAGAACATGTGCATGTAGTGAACGTATACAAACCTCCATAACTATTTATTTTTTTTAAATTATGGTGCGTTAGGATTTTAAGTTGTTTTTATTTTAAGCGGTGCGTAGGATAATCGTAATGCACCAGTGCATGGGATAACCTTGTTTGACAACACAAGTATTCCAATAGAGGACTAACACCTTCAATAACCTCTCACACAACCATATCAAATAACAACACACTGATGTTTTTGCATGGTAAAACCCCTACGAGGAAACATCCATAGCCCCAACCAACACGACCACTTGGAGCAGTTTATTAGTGCAAAAGAAAAAGATTACAAAAAGATTTTACAAGAGAGTTTCTCAAAATTGATCATCGTAAAATGACCCTCCATTCTCTTTAAATATAGATCATGTACCAATCGAGTGTTAAGCCATGGATCAATGGTCGTTAATATCGAGGAGAATATGAACCGTCAGATCACTCTATGTTGGGAACATATCGTGACCGTCATATTTCCTAACTACAATTGCATACTAAAGAAACACACTAATAAGCACACTTTTACCTAATGACACATTAGACCAAGTAGATATTAACTAACTTCTAAGTGTCTAAATATCCTAACATCCCCCCTTAAGAACAACTTGGGATAGGTTTGAAGGATTTACAATAGTGACACAATAGGAGAAGGAAGGAGGCATTAGAACCTATCCCCCCTTGATGACAATTTCATGAACTCCTAACATAGATCTAAGTTTGAAAAACTTTGTTTATGTAAGAGACTTTTTGAAAATGTATGCAACTTGATCTTTTGTAGGGGAAAAGAGCACTTCAATAACTTGATCATGAATGAGCATTCTGATGAAGTGCATGTGTATCTCAATGTGTTTGTTGTGCTTATGTTGAATTGGTTCTTTGGTGATATTGATGGCAATATTATTATCGTACCAAAGGTTGGTCAGATTATTCTGTTGGAATCCAAACTCTGAAAGGATTTTTCGAAGCCACAAGGCTTCCTGACTTTCATTTACCATTTCTAGGTACTTTTATTATGTTAAAGAAAATGCAATAGAATGTTATTTCTTACAATCCCTAGTGACAAGTCCCGAACCAAGGATAAAAACATAACCTGTAGTATACTTCTGATCATTAGGGTCATTGTCCCAATTTGAATCAATCAAACGAACCAATAAAGGAGTCCCCCCTGAACTGTAAAGTATCATGAACTGAACTATACCACAGATAGAGAGAAGTATCATTTTAGCTTCTTTCCAATGGATTTCATGGGATGTTTTCATATACATGGAAACAAGACCAATAGAAAATGAAATATCAGGACGGGTATGAGTCAAGTATAAGAGGCTACCAACTAATTGATGATACAAGGTGACATCAACTTCAGGAGAAGTAAAGGTTGAAGCAAGCTTAAATCTAGACTGGAAGGGAGAAAGGGTTGGTTTACAATATTCCATGTGAAAGTGATGAAGAAGGTCACAAGCATACTTATAATGGGAAATAAAAATTCCTTCAATGGTTTTCAAAACTTGGAGGCCAAGGAAATAGTGAAAAAAAACTAGTCTGTCATTTCAAATTTCTTCTTAAGGTTGGTTTTCACATGGTTTAAAATTTTTGAGCCACTACCAGTAAGGATAAGGTCATCGGAATAAAGGAAAAGGATTATGAGATGGATTCCTAATTTCTTGGTATAGACATTAGGATTATAATGGCATCTAGAGAATCTAGAGTCAATAAGAAAGTTGTCCATTTTGGCATACCAAGTTGGGGGGGTTTGATTAAGACCATAAAGATATTTCTTAAGGTGACAAACAAGGCTAGAGTCATTATGGACATAGAGAGGAGGTTGTTACATGTAGATTTATTTGTGCAAATATCCATGAAAGAACCTAGATTTAACATCCATTTGATGGACCTCCCATTTATGTGAGATAGAAAGGGAAAGAACAAGGCAGATGGAATTCATTTTTTCTACAAGGGAAAAGGTTTAATTATAGTCAATTCCTTCAGCTTGGGAAAATCCTTTGGTTGCAACTAACTGAGCCTTGTGTCTTTTAACATTTCGTTCTGGTGCATACTTAGTTCTCTAGACCCATTTACATTTGACAAGTTTTCTAATTACTTTGGGAAGAGGTATAAGATCCCAAGTATCATTTTCAATTAAAGAACGATACTCTTCATTCATTTTTGTATCCCAATATGTTTGGCATGAAGCTTCTGCAAATGTCTTTGGATCATGATTCTATGAAACTTGATTCAAAATATAATAGTCTTGCTGGAATTGTGAACATGTGTGACGTTGATCTGAAGGATCATCGATAAGATCACCAACTTCTTCTCATGTTGAATGGACCCATCTAGGAAGCGGTGGGGTGGTGTTGGTTCAAGTTCAAAGAAATCATCTGGAGGAAGGTGAGCAGGAGGAGGTGGATTTTCATCCTCACTTTCATTATTTGAAGAAGAAACTAGAATAGGAATAGAAGAAGGCACAAATGTTGAAGATAGCTCATAGGTCAAAGAAGGAAAAACCGTCGAATTAGGATAGCAGGCCAAGAGATTTTCATCAAATTTAACATATCTTCTAATAATAATTTCGTTACAATGTGGTTGAAGAATTCTATAACATTTGAAATCTTCAGAATAAACAAAAAATATACACTTCTCACTTTTAGGTTACAATGCTTTCCTTTTATCATCAGGAACGTGAGCCCATGTTATACTGCCAAATACATGGAAGTGACTTACATTTGGTTTAATTTTAGTCCCAGCTTATTTTGATTTTATTTTTTTAAGAGCCTTTGTGGGAGTGTGATTTACTATGTATTTTCACAATTGATGGCTTCCGCCCAACACTTTAGACTTAATCCCTTAGTTTGGATCATACAATTAGTCATTTATTTTAAAGTGTGGTTCTTTCTCTCAACAACACCATTTTTTTGTGGTGTATATGCAATAATGTATTTCATTTGGATGCCCTGTGTAGTGTAGTAAATTGTAAAATTATTGTTCACATATTTGCCTCCATTATCTGTTCTTAACCTTTGAATTTGATGTCCAAATTTATTTTATACAAGGGCCTTGTAGGCCAAAAACGTGTCAAAAACTTCACTCTTAAGTTTTAAGAAGTAAACCCAAGTACATTTGGAAATGCCATCAATAAAATTTAAGAAATACTTGCATCCAGAAAAATAAGGAGAAGAAAGTGGACCACAAAAATCACAGTAAACAAGATGCAAAGGGCCCGAGGCATACCAAGAGGCACATTTTTCAAAAATGTCTCGATGATGTTTGTCGAGAACACAACTAGCACAAACATCATATTTGCATGAAACAAGAGGAAGATCAATCACCATATGTTGATTACATAGTTGTTGCAATGAGTGATACTTTAGATGAACAAACCACTCATGCCAAATTTTTCTCAAGTCATCACTATGAGCAACAAAAATTGATGGAAAAGATGATGACCCAATGTTGTCAAACTCGTACAACTTGGTAATATCATCAGCAATTCCAGTTGCTAGAACATGCTTAGGATCTTTTAGATCCTTGATTACAACTTGGTGAGGTAAAAACTCTATGGTTTTACCTTCATCTGAATGAGTGATTTGATATACTTATATAAGGCTACAAGAAATACTTGGAAAACATAATACATGATTGAAATGACCATTATCTACTTGAATTGTTTCAGATCCTACAACACTAAGAGATATATCATCACCAACAAGTATTTTTTTGGTATTACATTCATTTAGAGAAGAAAATATGTCTTTATCCTTAGCCATATGATAAGATGCTCCAAAATCAATAAGCCACTCGTAACAAGAAGAAGCAGAAGTTGCATTGAAGGAGAAACCAGAAGCAGAAAGTGCATATCCATGAGAAGAAGAAGAAGTAGAATCAATAATAATTTTGTGCTTCTTCATCGCTGCTTATAAATCTTCCATATTCTTGAAACATTTGGACTCATCATGACCATCTTTATCACAAAAGTTTCAATTCCTATCAGTCTTCTTATTTTTAGATTTTGCTCCTTTGTCACCATTAGGAGTTGAAGCTTTCTAAGTGGGTTTGGGACCCTTATGTTTCTTTTTGTTGGGGAGAGGATGTTTCTTCTTGGGATTCTTGGGTTTATTTTTCTGTTGGGTGACTAAGGATTTGTGTTGGACACACTGACCACACTTAGAGGGGTGTGAATGAGTGTGGGGCTCTTTTTCAAACTTCATTTCACAAAACTCCTTAGTTATCAATCACCATTTACTCATTACTTATTGTTGTCATTTATATCCATTTACATGTGAACATACATCAACAACATATATCATCAATAAGTCATCACCACAAGGAACACAAAGAACAGAAGATGTATGTACAATTTTATTTTTATTACAGAGTACAATCCTTGGGTTATCAACAACAACTGAATAGAGTTACAACTCCACAAGAGAAACAACTCTACAATGCAAGACTCAACTTACACAAATTAGCACCAAATGAGAAGAGGATTTAATCCTCCACAGGTATGTGACTTGTCATTAGTGCATCTCGCATATGTAGGCACCATACCAGTAGTACAACTCACATATGCACATGGCCTTTCTGTACTATATCATGCGTATGCCTTCTAACTATTTATGGTTTTCTCTTCGTGATAACTTAGATCCTTTGCAGCCCTCAATCACATCCAGTTCTATGATTCACTGTCCAATCTGAACCATAACCAATCACAACACATCCATTCTCTCCAACAAGTTACTCATGCTCCTCAACCATACAATATGAATGCTACTCAAACATGAGTAACCAATATACTATGGAAACCATATCAATACTAAAAAATAAGAGTGTTTCTCACTCCATCAACCAACACAAATGTGATCACAAAACAAATACCAAGAATGCTTCAAGATTTCACCATACAATATGCAAGAATATCGATCAAGACAACTATGTAACCATACCAGGTAGATCTGATCCCATAGAATGCAAATCTAAATCTTTCTTTAGCTGTCAAGAACTTGGCACCAGCTCACACTCGAGCCTCATGACCTAAATCAACTGTACGCTCTTTGACTTCCTTCATCCCACATATGTACGCACTCAGGATCACTATAGCCCATGTATGTATGCCCTCTGGTCCACTATTGCTTGCACACTCCTTCAGAAACTAGGGTTTTTGAACTTTTGAAACTTTCTTCGTCAAGATCTTAGACTTACGAAAAAATTGATGCATCCATGAGATCCTCCAACCACTCTCTCTCTCAGAATATATCTTCAAGATATTCTCAATATATGTTTTTCACAAGAGACCCTTTCCTCTTATTTATACTCTCCAAGTTGCTTCCTTAGAAGCATCTTATAGGCCACTTTGTCCACATAGCCACTTTATCCACATAGTCACTTTGTCCAATTTTTCCCAATTTTCCACTTGTCCATGTATCCAATAGCCGTTTGACCACTTAACCCATTTTCCTCTTTTTAGGGTTAAGTTCTTTCCATATTTAGAAATTTATCCATTTACTTTATTATTTAAATAATCTTCCTTGATTCTGTCCCTTCACTTTATTACTTAAATAATCCTCTTTGATTTTGTCACTTCAATTTCATTATTTAAATAATCCTCCTTCTTTGCAAGCACTTTGACTTCTTTGACCTTTTGGGGCTTCAAGTGAACATGTGAGAGTCCTTAAACTTCATAATTCCATAACTCTCAAACCGTGAGGAGTTATGTGGTGTTCCACATACCACTGGAAATGACATGACAAACACTATCCATATAGGATAGTTTCACTGACTAATTCAATGATCTTCATCTCATTATTCCATAATTAAGTATGGATTCTCTAACCATACTTCTAGGATAAATCATCCACAAAACGTCTTCCCATGAGGTATTTCACCGGAAGGGGACCACTTTGGAGTTCGTCCATTTGTACTTCCTATAAAGAAAATAATGAGTCATATTTACATCAATCCATTCCCATCAAGGACAATACATATTACATCAATATGTTGTGGCAAGACATTGTTCCTTTGACATCAGTCAACCAATCAATCCTTTGGCATCAATCAATCAATCAATCATTTGGAATCAATCAATCCCTTGACATCAATGAAAACATGATACAACACTTTGTTGGAGGTACCTGCAGTGTTGATCACTCCAAGTTGTACAAGCTTATCTTTCTCTCTAATAAAAGCATCACAAAATGGATTAGGATTGGGTTTTTGATAATCTTTCCCTAGAGGCTCTCTCATGGCATACAAGGTGGATGAAAACATAGATTATGCACTACCTATCTTAGAAAGAATAATATAGATGCAACGCTCTTCCTCCATCTTTATCTCACATTATTCACATAAACTTTTGAGTGTTTTAAACTTAGATAGATAGTCTTCAATGAAAGAAAAATAATTTGGACTTAAATCCATTATTTAATTTTCTAACCGATGTGCTCAAATAATATTGTGTTTACCAAACATGGATTCAAGTTTTTCCCAAGCTTCATCAGGGGTCATCAATTTCTTTAAGGAAGAACCTTAAATCAGGAGAGATGGCCATTTTGATCAGTCCACATGCTTCATCACTCCTATTATCCCAGTTGACTTTCTTATTAGCATCAGTGGGTTCTTTTTTCTTTCCCAAGGTAATCTGGTACAAGCCTTTACTTCTTAATAAATCCTCCATATGGGATTTCCATTGGACATAGTTGGTGTTGGTAAGCAATATATTACTAGAAGAATCCATATTAAATATGTAGATAATATGGATTTAAAAAATGAAACTGATGATATGGATGAAAATATCTCAAAAAATTAGGCGGTTTAAAAAAATGACACTGAAAATAGACTTTGGATGTGAAAGTTATGCCCTTTAAAAAAAAGGCATAAACTGTAACCAAAGGACCACAATGTGGTGTAAGTTTCTTTATGAAGTGACCCGCTTTTATAAAAAGAAGTGGGGATCACTTTTACAATGAAGTTACTTTATAAAAGAAAGTTGCATGCAAAATAAATAACTCTAAAATAAAATATTGAAGCTACTTATAGTGATTCACTTTTATAATTGAAGTGAAATACACTTTACAATGAAGCATGAACATTTAAAAAAAAAGTAACAAAAATATAGACTTGAACTCAAGACCTCTTACTTAATAAAGAAATTTTTAACCAAGTGGGCTAGGAAAACATATTGTATTGTTTAGTAGGGGGATTAGGGTTGTTGTTGTTGTTGAAGACGACCTTGGAGAGCATGCTTATAGAAAATCTGATGTTGATGTTGTTTTTGAAGAAGGCCTTGGAGAGTGTGCTAAAAAAAACTCTTTTCACACAAGAAAACATTTTCACTTCTCAATGAAAACAAGGGTTAGATATCGGTTAGCTTACCCGAAAAATGCACATTTTCCTATATGTTTTTTATTTTCCGAGACCACACAAAGCATGGGGAAAAGAGCATATGCATATATAAAAGAGTATAAACATGGAAACAAACAATATAAAACCAAAATAAAATTGAAATAATACTCTGCAAAAAATTAAAAAGGGCGTATTCAGGCTTTATACCTCGAGATCTAGCTGAAATGGTTGTATCTTGGGAAAATGGAAACATTTTTGACTGAAATGAAAAATGTTCCTAACTGAAATTAATGGTCTGGACACAATGGAACAGTATTCTTAGCCCATAAATGTACTTAAATGGTAGAAAGTTGAGATGAGGAAACTCATCTTCATGATCTCAATCTACAAGAGGAGCAGGTCTTCAAACAAGCTCTGATACAATGTTCGACAACACACGTATTCCAACACACAACAAACACCTTTAGTAACCACTCACACAACCATATCAAATATCAACACACCAATTTTTTGACGTGGTAAAACCCCTATGGTGAAACATCCACGACCCTAGCCAATGCATCCACTTGGAGTAGATTATTAATGGAAAAGAAAATATTACAGAGAGATTTTACAGTAGAGTTTCTCACAATCGATCATCAGCAAATGACCCTCCATGCTCTTTAAATAAAGATCATGGACCATTTAGGTGTTAATCCACGGATCAATGGTTGTTAATATCGAGGATACTATGAACCATCAGATCACTCTATGTAGGAAACATATCATGACCATTGGATTTCCTAACTACAAATGCATACTAAGGAAACACATTAATAAACACACTTTTACCTAACCACACATTATATCAAGTAGATCTTAACTAACTCCTAAGTGTCTAAATATCCTAACAAACCTAAACATGTCGGTGCGATAAGGCTATATAATGCACCGCATAACATAATATAACAAGTTTTATACAATGTCTTATGTTACACGGACACACTGTGGATGGTGCTCACAAGTCATGTACACAACGTTGGTAGTGATTGACTATTTTTAGGGCGCACAGGTGATGAAATTTAATTATTTTTTGAAGGAAATTATTTTTCCTTATTTATAAATAAATTTCTCATTTAGTAGATTTTTTTATGCTTTATTTATGAGTGAGGTTGATGTATTTCATATGTTAATCATGCAAATACATGAGCAAAGAGACCAGTAGAAACAAAAGGAGTAGAGGGTTGACTTGTACAATGTTGTAAGGGAATGTGAGGTGAGGGAGGGAGAGAGGGATTTGTACCCTTTCCCTATTACTGGAGTGACTCATGTTATCTTGAAAAATGTATGCCTCTTGATGCAGGAGCATCACCAACATCAAGCGAGCCAACGCGAAATCGAAGGAAAGCTGGACGAGTGCCAGCAAAAATTTTGAAAATCACCTTGGAAGTTGTTGCGCGATCTTAAATGAAGTCATTAAGATGAAGCACACTTGTATATTGTAAATGGACCTTGAGCCTTTAGCTCTCGTCCTTAGTAGGTAGAAGGCATTTAAGGTAGTTAATGCAGGTAGATAGAATTTAATTCTAGATTAGACAGTTCTAGAGCACGAGAGGGAAACGAGATATAGACACCCTCATTGTGCATTTGTAACATTACCAGGAAGAAAAGCATAGAAGAAGCAGAGAGTTGTGTAAGAACACCCATATACAGATATTTGGATTAATAGAAGAAGTGATTCAAATTCATGGTTTTGTGTTGTTCTCTGTGTATTGATGCTGAATGATATGCTCATGAATGTTTGCTTCCAGTTATAAATTTGCTTTATATGCTATGTATATGATTTCATGTTTGAGTTTGAAGTCTAAAAGGAAGAAGGAATGAGTTTCAATTGTTTCTCTATTTGAGCTGAGAATTCCTGTAAGGAGTGTAGTTGAAGTCTCTGCAAGGAGTGCATTGACAAAGAGTTTAGATAGAGATAGATTTTGTTCTCATCTCCGTAGGAGTGTAGTTGAGCATAGGAGCCGTGCAAGGAGTGCGCAGGTCGAGTGAAGTTCAAGGTTGCGAACTTGAGCAAGAATTAAAGGACTCCTACTGCAGGTGTGCACAGAGTCGAAAGGAATTCAACACTTAGATGTGTTTGAATGTTGACACAAGGAGTGCGTGCAAGGGTCTTGTCTAAGGCTCAGAGTTACAAGGAATCTCAAGAAGGATAGGGCTTTCGAGTTTGTTGAAGGACAGTGCAGAGGAGTTATGCCTTGAAGGTTTTCAAGAAGTGTCGCAAGTCAGCGTGTAGGTGGACAAGTTCCACGGAGGAACACTTGGTCATTCGCAAGAATCATCAAGGAGGAATGGACGGTCGGAATTCTCCGAGGAGAATTCATGAATTTCTGTGAGCTGTCAGATCTCACAGAGGTGCAAGGGAGATACGACATCACATTTTCTAAAAGGTTGAAGCTAAGGAGGGGAAGGACCGTAGATCCGAGTCACAAGGACCATCGGATTCGCACGTGAAATCGTGTATCGGGGTTTCGTAAGGTGAAGTCTCGTAACACTGCATCAAGAATCGCAAAATCGCGATACGTGATATCCTGAAAGGCTAAAGGAACAGTGTGGGGCCACAAGGGTCACCAGGTGGACAGGTCGCACGCCTTATCAGGGTTTCGCAGCGAGAAGTCCCGAAATAATTGTATCAGGATTCACGATACCGCGAATTCCGAAATGCCGATGGAGTAAAGGACCGTTGAATAGTCAACTCGCACGTGCGTCGGGGTTTCGGCATATCAGGAGTTGGGAGTCGGTAAAGTGAGTTGTTTGATATTGTGAGTGCCGAAATTGTGATAGAGGAAATCTTGTTAGGAGAGGGAAAGGTCAGCATTGACCATATCGGCTTTCGTTGATTCGAGAGCCCAACGCTCGACCCCTGACCTCACGAAGTCGCAAAGTCTGATCTCCTGATTTGTAAAGAGGGGAATCCCATGAGGATTGTTGAGGGTGCAGATTTCCCGACAGGAAAATTGAAGGATCGATTGGTGTTCTTCGGGATGAGAAGGAAGAGAATATCCTGTGTGCACAAGGACCTTTCGACCTGCGGGTGTGGGAAGCGTGGGTGTGCGTTAGTTTGGTATCAGAGCTCAGAAAGGTTCTTTTCTTTTTGTAGAAGAGAAGAGAATTCACCATGCCACCCAGGAGAAGGGACATGCAGTCACCCGAACCAGAGGATAGGGAAATGCCGAGAAGAAGAGGCAGGTAGATGTCAGATCCATTTATGGAGAGGCAAATGCGTGATCTACAAGCTAGAATCGAAGACATGGAGACAGCGCAGAGATGCACAGTTAGTGCAGGGGATCTGAGTGATTCCGAAAGTGAAGTTGAGGCTGAATGTGAAGAAGAAGTTGCAGTCGAAGATGCATCAAACGAGCGATTGATCAAAGCTATTTCTAGGATGGGTTCAAGAGTGAATATGGACATTCCAGTTTATGAGGGAAACTTGGATGCAGAGGAGCTTCTAGACTAGATTAGAGCTCTAGACACATACTTTGACTATGAAGATGTCGAAGAAGACAAGAAATTCAAGCATGCTGTCACAAGATTGAAGGGACATGCAACAGGTTGTTAGACGCTGCAAGGGCAAGCAGAAAATCAAGAGCTGAGATAGAATGATCGCAAAGATGAAGGAAAAATTCATCCCCAGGGACTATCAAATTACTCTGTTCAGGAGGATGCAGAACCTGAGACAGAAGCTGATGATAGTGAAAGAATACACTGAGGAATTCTACAAACTGAACATCATGGCAGGTCATCGGGAGAGCGATGATGAAAAATTTGCCAGATATATGAATGGCCTAAGATATGATATCCAGGATGAGATGAGAATGGTAACCATTCGAACGGTGGAAGATGCTTATTAGATGGCTCTGAAAGTTGAAGAGAAACTGAGCCGAAAGAAGAGTCAGAGGGGTCGAAGAAAAAGTCAACCCATAGGCAAATCAGTTTCCCAGGATAAATATTAGAATTCTAGAGAGGAATGGAAGAAACCTCAGATTCAAACTGAGAGAGGTGGAACCTCACAGAGAGGGCCATATGTTGAACAACGAGGACATCATAATGAGCAGAGGTGAGATTATGCTGACAACAACACTTTTCCTCGTACTAGGGGTAGAGGAAGAGGAAGAGGTGGAGTAATAACATGCTTCACATGTGGAAAGAATGGGAACAAGTCTTATGAGTGTCCAGATAAAAATAAGGACAGTGGAGAAGCTCACATCATCGAATCACAGAGGCGGGATGTTGAGGCAAAAGATGTTGAAGGTGGAAGATCGATGATGATGCGAAAAGTCCTTTTGACACCTGAGAAGGAGGTGGAGAGTTCAGTCCAAAGGACCAGACTTTTTAGGATTTCTTTCAATACCAAGGATAGGGTATGCAAGGTCATTGTATATAGTGGTAGCACAGATAATCTCATTTCTATAGAGATGGTAGAGAAGATGGAGCTGGAGATGACTGATCATCCAAGCCCATACAGAGTTTTGTGGCTACAAAAAGGACATCAGGTAACTGTTACTAAACAATGTTTAGTTGAATTCAATATAGGAGGATATAATGATAAGATCTTATGTGATGTCATTCCTATGGATGTTTTTCATCTATTGTTGGGTAGACCATGGAAATATGACATAAATGTGATTCATGATGGGCGAATGAACACATACACCCTGGAGAAGAATGGGAGGAATCACATGTTACTTCCGATTAAGGATAAGGAGGTGAAGTTGGAAGTAAGAAACACTGTACTTCTCATGAGTGGGAAGGAACTCCTTAATGAGGTTAAGAAGAAGGAGGATACACAGTTCATTGTGGTCAGAAATCCAAGGATTGTTCCAACTAGAACAAGAGTGGATGATTTACCAGAAGAAGTTCAGGAACTGCTGGAAGCGTTCGTTGATATCATAGTGGACCAACTACCTCATTCGTTGCCACCGATTAGGAGTGTGAGCCATCATATTGACCTCATACCAGGATCCAGTTTGCCAAACAAAGTCGCGTACATATTGACACCGCAAGAGAATGAAGAGGTTAAGAGGCAAGTCCAGGAGTTATTGGACAAAGGTTTGGTCAGGGAAAGCTTGAGTCCATGTGTTGTTCCAACAATACACAGTCCAAAGAAAGACGGAGGCTGGAGGATGTGTACTCACTCGAGGGCGATCAACAAGATAACCATCAGGTACATATTTCCATTGCTGAGGATGGATGATCTGATGGATTGCTTGAGTGGAGCAAAGTATTTTTCAAAGATTGATTTGAAAAGCGGTTATCATCAAATCCGCATGAGAGAAGGTGATGAATGGAAGACAACATTCAAAACAAACGAAGGGTTGTATGAATGGCTTGTTATGTCGTTTGGTTTAACAAATGTGCTAAGTAACTTCCTGAGGTTGATGAACGAAGTCCTGAGGGATTTCATCGGGAAATTTATCATTGTGTATTTAGATGACATACTGGTTTACAGTAAGATAGCGGTGGAGCATCTGAAGCATTTGGCTACGGTGATGCAGAAGTTACAACAAGAGAAGTTGTTGATAAATATGAAGAAATCCTCATTCATGAAGACATAACTCATTTACTTGGGATTTGTTATTTTGGCAAATGAGTTGAGGATGGATCCAGATAAGGTGGAAGTGATCAAGAATTGGCCATCACCGAAGAATATTTTTGAGGTGAGAATTTTTCACAGATTGGCTAGTTTCTACCGAAAGTTCATCAGAAATTTCAGTGGAATTAGTGCAGTGATGATGGATACAATGAAGAAAAGACACAAATATTTTCACTGGACAGAATAGGCTAAGAAAAGTTTTAATCCGTTGAAGAGGAAGATTACGGAACAACCAGTTTTGGTGTTGCCAGATTTCCAAAAGACATTTCAGGTGAAATGCGATGCAAGTGGATTTGCAATAGGGGCAGTCTTAAGTCAAGAAGACATGACGATAACATACTTTAGTAAGAAGCTGAATGAAGTGAAAGTAAAATACTCCACTTATGATAAGGAGTTTTATGCTATCATTCAGGCATTTAAGAAATGGAGGCATTACTTGATCCCAAAGGAATTCGTTTTATACAGTGACAACCATGCATTGCAGTTTGTGACTCAATAGGAGAAGTTGAATCAGAAACATGTCAAATGGGTTGAGTATATGCAGAATTTCACTTTTGTGATTAAACATATTTATGGTACTTCTAACAAAGTTGTTGATGCTTTGAGCAGGAAGTGTTTTCTATTGCAGGAGTTCAGAGTCAAAACATTGGGTTTTGATGATCTCAGGGACATGTACGCAGATGATCAAGATTTTAAAGAGGCGTATGAAGAAGCTGAGAATCCAATTCTCAAGGATAGAAGCCAGTGGATAGACTAAATGATCCAGGAAGGATTACTATTCAAGGGTAATCAATTGTGTATTATGAAATGCTCCATGAGGGAGAATCTGTTGAAGGAGAAACACAGTGGAGGATTAGCAGGGCACTTTGGTCACGACAAGACATTCACAAAGCTGAATGAGTCATATTTTTCACCAGGAATGCGAGCATATGTCAAGAGATTTGTGGACAGATGCAAAATTTGCTAGCATTCGAAGGGAAGGAAGTAGAATGCAGGGTTCTATCAACCATTTCCCATTCCAAAGAGGCCGTGGGATGCAATTAGCATGGATTTTGTATTGGGGTTGCCAAGAACACAAAGAGGTGTTGATTCAATTTTTGTGGTGGTGGATAGATTTTCCAAAATGGCACACTTCATACCATGTCAGAAGACCATTGATGCAACTCACATTGCAAACCTGTTTTTCAAAGAGGTCATTCGACTTCATGGGTTTACGAGGAGTATAGTTTCGAATCGAGATACAAAGTTCATAGGGAATTTTTGGAGGACCTTATGGAAAAATCTAGGAACTAACTTGGCATTTAGTTCGACTTATCATCCTCAGATGAATGGATAGAAATAAGTGGTCAACAGAAGTCTAGGAGACTTGATGAGAAGCTTGGTGACAGAACACCACAGCCAATGGGACAACATATTACCACAGGCAGAGTTTGCGTATAACGACTTGGTCAACAGGAGCACAGGGCATAGTCCATTTCAGGTTGTCTATGGCATGCAGCCGAGGGGAATTTCTGAATTGAGAAATTCAGAACAGACTGCGACTAGGAGCACTAGTGCAGGAGAATTCGTAGAGGCGATGAAAGAAATTCACAGCCAGATGAAGGAGCGATTGCTGGAATCAAGTCAGGAGTATAAGCGCAGGGCATATCAACATAGAAGACAACTTCAATTTGAGCTTGGTGATCTGGTTCTGGCACATTTGAGGATAGAAAGATTCCCGAGAGGAACATATAATAAGATAAAGATGAATAAAATCGGGCCATGTAGGGTCTTGAGGAAATATGGGGTGAATGCGTACGAGATTGAATTACCCGATGGGATCGAAATTTCTCCGATATTCAATATCTCGGATTTATACCCATATAGAGCTGAGGAAACAAAGACTGGGAATGAGTAGCCAATGATCCAGTGGACGAAGCATATGCCATTTGTAGAGAAGCCGCAGATGGAGTGCATACTGGACAAGAGAGTGAGAAAGAGGACCAGACAGAAGCAATACTTTGAGTATCTGGTCAGATGGAAGAACCGTCCAGTTGAAGATGCCAGTTGGGAGAGAGAAGTAGAGATCCAGAAGCATGGAAAGACCGTGCACGAGATCATGGATAGGATCCCATGAAATGTTTCAAGAGAGGGAGTATTATGCAGGAGCATCGCCAACATCAACCAAGCCAGCGCAGAATTGAAGGACAGCTGGACGAGCGCCAACACAAATTTTGAAAATCACCTTGGAAGTTGTTGCGTGATATTAAATGAAGTCATTAAGATGAAGCGCACTTGTATATTGTAAACGGACTTGAGCCTTTAGCTCTTGTCCTTAGTAGGTAGAAGGCATTTAAGGTAGTTAATGCAAGTAGATAGAATTTAATTCTAGATTAGACAATTCTAGAGTGCGAGAGGGAAACGGGATATAGACACCCTCATTGTGCATTTGTAACATTACCAGGAAGCAGAGCATAGAAGAAGCAGAGAGTTGTGTAAGAACACCCATGTACAGATATTTGGATTAATAGAAGAAGTGATTCAAATTCATGGTTTTGTGTTGTTCTCTGTGTATTGATGTTGAATGATATGCTCATGAATGTTTGCTTCCAGTTATACATTTTCTTTATATGTTGTGTATATGATTTCATGTTTGAGTTTGAAGTCTGAAAGGAAGAAGGAATGAGTTTCAATTGTTTCTCTATTTGAGCTGAGAATTCCTGCAAGGAGTGTAGTTGAAGTGTCTGCAAGGAGTGTATTGACAAAGGGTTCAGATAGAGATATCTTTTGTTCTCATCTCTGTAGGAGTGCAGTTGAGCATAGGAGCCGTGCAAGGAGTGCGCAGGCCGAGTGAAGTTCAAGGTTGCGAACTTGAACAAGAATTGAAGGACTGCTGCTGCAGGTGTGCGCAGAGTCAAAAGGAATTCAACACTTAGATGTGTTTGAAGGTTGCCGCAAGGAGTGCGTGCAAGGGTCTTGTAAGGCTCAGAGTTACAAGGAAGCTCAGGAAGGATAGGGCTTTCGATTTTGTTGAAGGACAGCCCAGAGGAGTTGTGCCTTGAAGGTTTGCAAGAAGTGTCGCAAGCCAGCGTGTAGGTAGATGAGTTTCGCAGAGGAACACTTGGTTATTCGCAAGAATCATCAAGGAGGAACGGACGTCGGAATTATCCAAGGAGAATGCACAAATTTTTGTGAGCCATCAGATCTCACAGAGGTGCAGGGGAGATACGACATCACATTTTCTAAAAGGTTGAAGCTCAGGAGGGGCAGGACCATAGATACGAGTCACAAGGACCGTCGGATTCACACGTGAAATCGTGTATCGGGGTTTCATAAGGTGAAGTCCCATAACACTGCATCAGGAATCGCGAAATCACGATACATGATATCATGAAAGGATAAAGGAACAATGTGGGGCCACAAGGGTTAGCAGGTGGACAGGTGGCACGCCTTATCGGGGTTTTGCAGCGAGAAGTCCCAAAACAATTGCATCAGGATTCGCAATACTGCGAAGTCCAAAATGTCGATGGAGTAAAGGACCATTGAATAGTAAACTCGCGCGTGCGTCGGGGTTTCAACATATCGGGAGTCGGGAGTCAGTAAAGTGAGTTTTTTGATATCGCGAGTGCCGAAATTGTGATAGAGGAAATCCCAATAGGAGAGGGAAAGGTCAGCGTTCACCATATCGGCTTTCAGGGATTTAAGAGCCCAACGCTCAAACCATGACCTTACGAAGTCGCAAAGTCCGATCTCCTGATTTGTAAAGAGGGGGATCCCACGAGGATTGTTGTGGGTGTATATTTACCGACAAGGAAATAGAAGGACCGATTAGTGTTCTTCGGGCTGAGAAGGAAGAGAAGATCATGTGTGCATGCGGACCTTCCGACCTACGGGTGTGGGAAGAGTGGGTGTGCATCACCTCTTTAAGTACTATGAGGAGGCTACATCCATGAATGGACACTCTGAGTTGTTGGTGTAGTTGATCTGTCAATGGGATGTCCTTCAACATGCTTTCCGTGTGGTTCTTGATTAGTAGTACCATCCCATTGAGAAGGATATTTATTTTATGACCGGGTTATCGAAGAGAGGGGGGAATTTTCCCCAATTCCTTGATGTCCCAGTAGTTTTTGTAGTAGAGAGTCATCTCATGTACTCTCATTGATATATTGGGGTTGATGTGATTTCCCCAGCTCATTTTTAGGTGTTTGGTGGATAATTACGGATATATTCTTTTGGTGCAAAGAAGGTTAGGTGCCTCTCACTGTTAGTGGCGACCATTTAACACTATATCAGTGATGGGAAAGGAATTAGTTTACCTCTTTTGTATTATGTTTATTATTTGGTACAAAGGCCATGATGTATTAGATGGCTTTCCATTTTTTTTCAATAGTTTTGTATAGGTATAGATAGATGTTGTGCTATGATACATGGGAGGGAGAAATTCCCTTTTTCTTCAAAGTTTTTTTGTTTGTTTTTCGAGAGGTTTCTGAAGATGAGGCCTACTTTTGTTTGTTATACTTTTAGTCTAAGGACTCATGTGTGGATGCACATGTGGGGGGAGACGATGCCCAAGAGGGTCCAGCCAGATTTTTCAGCCAGGATTTCCACAGACGTGCTGGGGCTACTAGCTAGTGAGGAAGATCACATGTTTGTGATGGTTCTGTGTCCTTACATGGGTTTGGATTAGCGAGTATGTTCGAACATCCTCTTCACACCAGATGAGAAACCAGATGACAGAGGTAATATTAGTGTTTTTTTTAAATTAATCTAGTTTCATTTTATTGTCTTACTTAATTAGAATAAAATTAATTCTAACATGTTTTTTTAACTTGTTTTATTAAATTGTTTAATGAAACTATGTGATTATTGTTGTGTATTATATATTTTTTAGATATTGGCACTTTCATTGGGGACATGCCTCCTCCCCTACTAGATGACAATGAGGATATGATTCCTAAGGCCACAACGGGTTAGGGTCCTTAGGTGCAAATACCTGGTGGCATGCGCCGTAGGCCAGATACTAGATTCAGGTTGGAGTTGAGCAACTGAATTTGTGCACTTTTGACTGAGGTGGGAGTATTCCATGTGCTGATGTGAGACATTATGGTAGATCATGTTATCTTGGAGATTTGAAGGGAGATTTCATGTGATATGATGCCTCTTATGCATCATATTGTCAGAGATACTAGGCTACTAGCAGCGAGGAGGGATCCCGATGATACACACTCTTCTTATAGTCTGGCCCATTCATCTAGTACACCATCGATTGATGAGGGTGTTCACACTAATCCTTATCCACATACTCCTTATCCTTCTTCACCTCACCCAGATCATGAGAAGGTAACACGTATTCATTCTTCTGTTTCACCTCACATATATGAGCATGTAGGACATATTCCTCTCATCCTCTTTCACCTCACCTAGATGAGCAGGAATCAATACCTATTCTGCCACTGCTTATTTGTAATCAGAGATTCAACCAACCACCTCCTCTTGACAATCCATCATCTTATACTATAGACTAGGCCTCCAGTATTGTTGTAGATATGCAGATTATCCCATCTATTGGACCAAATATTCTATAGCAGTTATTTGACTTGTTCATGATATATATATATATATATAATGTTCATGTTGATGTGCTTAATTTATATGTTGATGTTTATATTGTTAGGTAATGTTAGATATGTTTGTTAGATATGATTTTTCGATGTGTGTGATGATCATGTTAGACAATGCTTGTGTTTTGTTAGATGTGATCAAAATGATGATGCCATGCTATATTATCAGATTTGTGTGCTAGCTAATTAATGATGTTTATATGTGTTAGAGGTATATATAATTAGATGATGTTAGTGAATTTAATGTGTATTTTAGATGATGTTTATGTTTCTTAGATGGTTATCATCATGATGTTTATTTTATTAAATGATCTTTATTATAAATTATGTATTGGTGAAATTATATCAAAATTTTATATATGAAACATTAAGACTTAATTTAAATAAAAAATGCAAAGATAGTTTTATAAATTATAAAGTTCAATATGGTTGAATATATAATTGTAAAATTACCATAAACATTTTTCTATTGCATAGATATTTCATACATATTCATCCTAACTAAATTCTTTTTCAAAAATAAAATTACATATGAATAAATGTTATTTTCCATTGTACTAATTACTCTTTTTAAATAGACTCTTCTACACTCAAAATTGTTATTATAAAAAGTTATGATCTCCAATGATAAACATTCTATTGGCCCTAAAATTTTATGGATG
>ML806435.1:155307-167882 GCA_009831015.1 Picea engelmannii
GAGAATGAGACAGGAAAATTTTTGAAGTGTCTCAGATCAGATAATGGAGGTGAATACTGCAGCAAGGAGTTTGATGATTATTGTTCATACCATGGGATTCATAGAGAGAAGTGTTTCAGGATTAATCTGTAGGTGCAAACACTAACTGATCTCCCTAGATCCACCTGGATCTAGAACAAAATAGGACAGAATACTACCCTTTCCCTAGATCTAGATTATTGAATGAACCGAGAAATGAGGATCATGGACATACCTTATGAACGCTTTCCTTAGATCTCTGTTGTTCCAAGCTTTGTTCCGATGCTCTCGTCCCATCCAAATCACAATAGAACGAACCAATCAAAGTAAAGGCAAATTAATATATTCAATAACTAGTCTATACATATGATCAAGGAGTTATGTAATAAAGTGACATCATCTTTATGGGAAGGGACATATTGTTGTATTGAATTAATTGAAAGTGAAAATTACAACCTGAGCCTTGATGTCGTAGGTCTCCTTTCGATGGCTCCTAGCTATGGCACACACACTTGCTCATGCATGAAGAAAATCAACCACTTGTGATGACTTTGTTGTTGTCTCTTGTTGTTGTAGCATCAGTCCTCCATATAGTCTTGCACTAATTCTATAATCAATCTCTAGTTATCTTGATGCTTGTTTGCTTAAACCTCTCCATGAGCAATCCTCTCAATATATAGGAGAATATAGTTTAGTTACTTGTATAGGGAATGATCCCAAGATATCTGGAATGCCAGTACTTGAATAACCACTCGAAAGCCAACTCACCCTTCTAGAAGATTCCCTTCTAGAAGGTTCAAGATTCTTATCTTTTTCCCCTTTAAGAGCATGTTCACACCCTAATAATGAGTACAGTGCAAGAAGTTCACACCCCAGATTAAAGCAGCCTACGAGAAAAGACATTCTCGCAGGTGAATATATAAGTAGCCTGCGAACATTCTTCAAAGTGTGAATTCTGGAAGAAAACAACTGTAACTTTTCTCAGGAAAGTTTTCTTGGTAAAGAGATTGATTTTCCATCATCATAACATAATCATGACATCATCATGATAACCAAATTTGTGGATAACAGAATGCCCCCCAAATTTTGAGAGCGGAACCGGTGACAGTCGATAGACTTTGTAAGCTGCATGTGTGTGTCAAGAACCAAAAGCACATCTAATCAGAGACCTGCAAACATCCAAGCATCAACAAGATATCATGTATATCAAATCCGAGGTAGGCATTCCCATACTCAGATCATATATTGATGACATCATAAAACAAGATCATGGCCACCAACCATACACTGTGTATCCATGTCGTCATTATATAGCACAGCCACCTGAATACACTGTGGATCTGTGTGACAAATTTTTAAATCAAGACGACATAGCCACGAAACATACACAGTGGATCTATGTGTTGCAAAATATACATACTCCATCGCAACCTGGATTACATGGATAATATCCAGGGTCTTCAATCTCATCGCTCAAAGGTACGAATCTAGCCATGTGATTACATGTGTTGAAGTCAAACATGGTAGAAACCACTTGATTACCGGTCATTGATGTATACCGTTAACAAGTGTGAGGGAAATCACCATTGATGTCAATGACTCCCAAGGTACGATAGTACAATCCATCGACTGTGAATAAATGAGTTGATGTCAAACACTCGACGGAGTCTCTCGATCAGGGATCAATGATGAAAACCCACTGTCGAAAGAGAGAAACTTGCCATTGAGGCATGCAAGCTTCAAGGTACTAAATAATTTCTAATTCTTGATTTCGGATAATGTGCTGAAGTTGACAGAACAAGACTCGTCACAGGAGGGCCTTGATGTATCCCACATCAGTGACACGAAATGACTAACATAGTTTGAAAGTAAAACAGAGCATGTGACAATTGGACTTTGGACACAAGGAAGGCCGACACGGAGTGAAATTACAACTGCAGATGGCCGACTCAATATAGGTTTGGACTGCTCTTGAACATATGGATGACACGACCAATGATTTGGCAGCTTTGACTAAAAGATGACACATGGAAAGACCTTGTTATTAGATCGAATGAGAGACAAATGGATTTCCCAAACCGACTTCAAATGATGAATAGGGGGTGTCATGTTCAAGAGCGACACTTACCGCCAATTAAAATGAAAAATATCCCTTTCCCAAATTTTCCCCCACCATTTCTGGAAAGTACCTCTTTATTTTTACGCAAGCTTGAAGAGGATCACATATGCTTGTTGATATAAGCTCATCCTTCGGACGAGTCCCTCAGATTATTTTTAACGAACCCTAAGAAGGAGTGGTTCGGTCCCATCACGGGTCAGCCAATGTTTGTTTAACGAGTCCAGAGATAGAAAAATCGAAGGTTTTTCAGGATTATAGAGTTTGGAAAAACACTTAAAAGAGAACTCTCTCAGTGCCTTTTTCGTATAGTAGTCCAACGAGACCGAAAAAGGGTTAAACTATCGCTCGAAGGACGCGTAACTTCAAATACTTTAACGAGCGTGAAAAGAGAAAGATCGCTCGGGAATCTTTTCATATTTAGGGAGTCGTGAAAAGAGCTTAAAGGTAACTCCAGGGGGGTTCCTTTTTTGTGTAACCTTAGCGAGCCCGGAAAAGAGATAAAACAATGCTCGATCACATTTTTAATTTTATCGCAAGTGTAAGAACGGATAAAAAAGGCACTTGAGGTCTTATATCAAAACCATAGGAAACAAATAAAACACATCATATCGCAAAAGTATTTTGTCCATAATCATCTGCATTGGGTACCTGCAAGTCATTTACTCACTGCTACATTAGTAATTAGGGTAAAATAGTAAATAATCATGAAAAAACTCACTTTTATCATGGTAAAAAGTAAATAAAATAAATTTACAATTCATTTTACCATATTGTTTTACCCATTTACCATTTGAGAGCAAAAACCTCCATTTTGCCTCTTATCTTCATCGCCGATTTTAGGAAGCTTTGGGCCATCATTCTTCGAGCCGTCTGTGGTGCTTTGGTAAGTTTTCAATTCTCTATCTTTTCATGGTTCCAATTCATGATTTTAGTGGCTAAATTTCAAGTTTTGAGTTAGGTTTTGAAACCCTATGCGTGAAGGAGGATTCTCGTAGGCTGCCCATACGGGGCCTGTGAGAAGTCCTCATTCTCGCAAGTGGGCTTAAGGTAGAGTGCGAGAAGTTCTCACTGTGCGCTATAATCCACCTGCGAACAACGCAGAGCCCAAATTTTTTTATAATATTTAACTAGTAAAACCAATTTTTCTCATGTTTTAGATCATTAACTATTTTCACATGGTTGCCATGCAGGTTAATAACCGTCAATATGGTGCTTGAATGGAGAGAAAAAGAACATGAGGAAGACAATACCAATGCCGAAAATCATCCTCAAACCATTGCCGCTTTAAGAGATTGCAGTCTCCTGAAGTATTTCCGAATCCCGGGCATGAGAGCCCAAGTTCGATTATTAGAACACTTAGTCCGGATGTGGGATCCGGATCAACAGGTTTTTAATGTCGGTGTTCACACATTGACGATTGACATTGAGGATATTTATTTCTTGACTGGGTTGTCAAGACGGGGTTCATATGTCAGTTTGACTGGTAACCGAAGGGGCGGTCTAAAAATGAGTGAGTATTGCCGAGAGTATTGCGTGCCAGAGGCTGAACGAAAAAAAGGGAAAGTGGCCATTTAGGGAGTGACTGATATAACTCTCCGTACCATTCTCTTCACTATCGCTCGGATGGCAGGAAGTGTTTACCCGCATATGGCTCTGCAGAGCTATTTTCAGTATTCCCTCGAGTGCATTGAGCCCCGGGTCTTCAACTGGGCTGACGCAGTGTTACGCAATCTCAAGAAACAACTGACAAAATGCAGGCGTGGAGATCTAAAGAAGTTTGGTTATGGATCATTATTGGTGTCTTTCTTCTGTGAGAGGGTCCCAGTGTATAGACTTCAAGAAGAGTGGCGCTTTCCGGGTCCCAAGGATCCACAGATGTTACGATGGTGCCAACTCATGGCTAGACATGTGACAGGACCGATCGTCAGGTATGACGATCTCTTCTTCGAATGGCTTCCAGGCCAGGTTCTGATGATAGAGGATTATGCGTATGATGGCTTGGACTTTCGCGGTGATCCTGACCTTGCACTTTCTGAAGGATTACAGTGGGGAGACATTGGTAAGAAGTACACCAATTTTATCTTTTAAGATGTTTTTGTATTTTCATCATATTAAATGTTTTTGGTTTTATAGAATCATCCAAAGACTAACATCAATATTGTTATCGATGACACAGATGTTGGGGCATATAGACCTGCTAGTAGTTCTCCTATTCAGCGTCGAGGAGAGGCAGCAGTTGCAGTCCCCCAGTATGCCTAGGACTATCTGACAGTGGAGCAAAACTTAGAGGGTTTGATGGCCGATGTTCCAGAGATGCCTCTGGAAGAGATCCCACGACGCGATCAACGTCATACTGTGGGAGTCTCTGCCTCTATGGGTCGTTTACTCCGCAGAGTTTCTAGGACTTTAGTGTGATATCATGAACATCATTAGATGATGTCACTTTGTAGAAGCCAGGAGCTTCAATTTTTGATATTTTGGTCTTCGGACACATTTTGTAAAAACAAACTTTGATCGTTATATATATATACATGGTTCCTACCGGCTTACTTTACATTCGTGTACAATTTAATGTGTTTGATTTTATAAGTGATTTAAATGCATGTTCAATACATAATTAGCTAAAGCATCTGTCAATGTATTAATACTTCTCGGAATGTGTTGATATTCTATGTAATCAAAATGTCGTTCCAAGAGGTGAATTCGCAAGTATACCCTTAATAAAGTAGGGCTTCAAATAGAATATACATTACTGAGCTGTAGTACTACTAACTTCGAATCAAGTCGAACGACCAAATGGCGAATTCCTAGAGAGATAGCATCAACCAATAATTCAACCACGGCGCTATACTCTGCAATGTTGTTGGTTGCTCGGCCAAGACATATACCTCGTAGAGATATGAGTTCGTTTGTCGGGACATAGATTTCCCAAGCAGCGGAAGCTAGGTTCTGGGTACTACGGCTAGCACCATCGGCGAAGCCAATATAAGGTAGCGAAAACTCCGACATCTGGCAAACAAACACAATGTCACGTAAGGGTAGAAGCTAGATAATGTAAAAAACAAAACTAAAGTAACACACTCATGCAGTATGATACATAAAATACAAGTACTCATGCACAAATGACTTATGCGTAGTACTTCTTTAAGTACAACCCATTCCTGGGTTCACTCAAAGGTACACCATCATAATAAACTAGTTCATATGCTCCTTTTTCCAACACTCTGCTAACAATGTAAGGCCCACGCCACATTGGTTCAAATTTTGCAGCTCCTATGACATATTTATCTTGTTCATATAGAAGAACAAGATCATCTTCAGAGAAGACACGGGGTTTGACATGCTTGTCGTACTATGCCTTAACACGTTTTTTCTGGGCTTCTATTACAAGAGTAGCGTCACGACAAGTTTCGTCTAATCACATTAAATACAACAGACGTTCCTCTTCGGCAGAAGTATTAGGTAAGAGCTCTACAGCTAGCTTCAAAGATGGGATTTCACATTCTATTGGCAGAATGGCTTCCATGCCATAAACTAAATGAAAGGGTGTAAATCCTGTGGCAGATTTAACGGATGTCTGATATTCCCACAATGCCGAAAATAACATCATGTGCCAGCTAGTTTTATGTATGCCTATCATCCGTCGAATCATAGTTATAAGAACCTTATTGATGGCTTCGACCTGGCCATTGGCCTGTGGATAATAGGGCGTTGAGATATCATGATGAAGACCCAACTTCTCTGTAAGTTCAGACATCATATAATTCCTAAAATGACTACCGTGATCTGTAACGATAGCCTGAGGAACACCAAAACGAGTGATGACATGGTTGAAAAGGAATAAGGTGGAAGTCTTCCCAGTATTATCGAATGTCGGCATCGCCTCGGCCCATTTTGTGAAATAATCAACAGCTACAATAATGTAACCATGCTCCCCGGTCGAGTGAGGGTGACATGTCATGAAATCAATGCCCCATTTAGCAAAAGGACCTACTGAGACTACAGGATGAAGGGGAGCAGGATGCGATCGAATCTTCTTATTATAAGTCTAGTAGGCATGACACTTCTGAAAAGCAGTAATACAGTCAGTGAATAGGGAAAGCCAAAAGTAACCTGCACGTAAGATCTTCTAGGCAGTAGCATACCCAGACATATGACCGCCACATGCTCCGGAATGACAGTCATTCAAATATTTCTCAGCTTCGTCAAAAGTCAAACAACGCTGAAAGACAGAGTCAATGCCTCGACGGTAAAGAGTATCGCCGAGGATAATATAATGACGTGCTTGATAACGGACACGACGTCGTTCATTACTGGACAAAGCAGGCCGGAAAGTTTGAGTTTGGAGATATATAATGATTTCTCCGTACCAAATATCGTCGGTACTGATAAGGAAAAGTGACTCGTCAGGTAACGAATCAACTGCTACCTTTTCCATGGTAGTGTGGGGAAAATCACAAATTAACTCAGCAAAAACGAGAGATTTCTTCGACGTGGCGTGATCGAATTCCAAATCGAACTCCTGGAGAATAAAAATCCACTTGGAGTACTTGCCCCCCAGCAATTGACGTGTCAATATATGTTGCATGGGGTTACAGTGTGAAATCACTGTAGTCTTCCTGGAGAGAATATAATGACGAAAACGTTGAACTGCCTGGACAGCAGCCAAGGCCATATTCTCAACATGTTGGTACTTGATTTCCGTGGATGATAAACTTCTACTCAAGTAATAGATAACATGTTCCACGTGCTTATCATCCTCCTGAACAAGGACCATGCCGATAGTATACTCGGACGCAGCGAGATAAAGAAAGTAATCTCGACTATAATCCGGAGGGAAAAGAAGAGGAGCTTTCGTGAGGGATAACTTTAAAGCTTCAAAAGAGTTGTTAGCAACCGTATCCCAGACAAACTTTGAATCTTTCTTTAGAAGACGTGTGAAACCGCGAGTAATCTCGGCGTAATTCGGGATGAAACGACGAAGAAATTTTTCTTTCCCCTGCAAACTTTGTAACTGGCGCAAATAAGAAGGAGGAGGGAGATTAAGAATCGCCTCGACCTTGATAGGATCTACCCGGATCCCATGACGGGAAACAATGAAACTGAGGAGACGGCCGGATTCTACGCAAAAGACGCACTTATGAGGATTCAAGCAGATGTGATAGAATCGACAATGAATGAAAATCGCTCGGAGATGAGTAGGGTGATCGACTCTACGTAAAGAGTGAGCCGACAAATCGTCCAAATAAGGTTGAACAATATGCTTGATATCATGAAATGCGTAAGACATAGCACGTTGAAATGTAGCACCTGCATTCTTCAAACCGAAGGGGAGTTTTCTGTAAGTGAAAGTACCCCAAGGACAAATAAAAGCCGTTTTATGTTGGTCCTCAGGAGTGATATTGATTTGATTATAGCCGGAAAATCCATCCATGAGGGAAAAGATCTCACTACTGGCACAGTCATCGACGATCTGGTCAACGAAAGGGGTTGGAAAATTGTCCTTTGGACAAGCTTTGTTGATATCCCAATAATCAACACAAACGCGTATACTACCACCCTTCTTATCGATTGGTACGGGGTTGGAAACCCATTCTGTCAACGCCACGGGGTAAATGAAACCGACTTTAAGAAGATTTTCAACTTCGAGTTTAATAGCTGTCGCTTTACGTGGATGGACAGGACGGAGGTGTTGTCGGATTGGTTTAGCTCCGGGGTATGTCTTAATCTCATGAACGATGATAGCAGGGGCAATACCCAGCATCTCTTCGTAACTCCATGCAAAGATATCATGAAATTCTTTAAACAAGGAAGTATAAGTGACAATTTCGTCAAGAGAACATGAAGCTCCAATATGAACGTTCTCGACTATCCCAGGTTTCACTGAAATATATATGGGCATCGTGGGTGAAATGTTATTGAGGTTCCCTTCTACAAACACATCTCGTGTAGATTGGGAAACCGTGGAGATAACAACAACGGTCGACGGAGTCAAAATCCGCTGATAATTCTCAAGAGTTTGTTGTTCCAGAAATAGTATGGAACGATGATGCCCATCATCCCAAGGGGTGTCTTCCATGACAGACATGATCATATCGTCAGTGGGAAAGATGACACAGAAAGGATCAGGAGACAACTCCTCAAAAGAAGAAAAAGTAAGGGATGTCGATTGAATAGCTTGATAAGTGGACTCAACCGGACTTAGGGGCATAACGTCGCTGAAACGAACATGATCTCTAGGGTCAGGGACTATCCAGGGGTCAGCAGACACAAGAAGGTCATGAGGTACAGTAGAGATCATATTAATGGAAGCAAATAACGGGTTTGGAATATTGGGTGGTGGTATGGGGAAATTACCCATTAACAATGAGTCTTTTAAAAGACCGACACCAACATTCTCATAACCTGGTGGGGTTTTAGCGATGAAGGGCACGTTGCCAACATGAGTATCAGCATTAAAAAAGGCAAGATGATCGACCGTAACCACTTTTCCTTGGTGAGGAAATCGTAGGACATGGAAAAGGGTTGACACGACAGCAAGCATAGAATCGACCCAACTTCGTCCAAGTAGAAGATTATAATCTAGGGGAGTATCGAAAACTTCCACTTCCACCTGGACGGTCTTACCTTCAAGAGTGACAGGAAACAAAGGGAGAAAACCATGTGGTTTAAAAATTGAGCCGTTGAAGGCTCTCAAAGTGTTTAGTGATTCGTTTAATGAGGGAGAGCCAATGGCTTTCCAACAAGAAAAAGACATGACGCACGTAGAGGCACCCTCGTCAACAACAGTCTGGAAAATACTCTTGTCGGAGACCACAACTTGGATTTGAAATGCAAGCTATGGGGGTAACCTTGGAATATGATCTTCCAAGTTAAAGACTATCAGATTCTCATATGTTGGATCAATACCACCTATAGATTTCGACAGCACCCTTCGTTGTACAGGACAAGACTAAAGGACTTCCAGGGCAGACATCGCTGAGAGTGCTTGGGCCAGATCTTCGACAATGCTATAGTTCTGGGCTGCCCGAGCATGAGGATTGAATGCCGACTTCTTAACGACACCTTTCAGGGGTGGTCATATAATTGTATCAAGGCTCGGTCGTTCGAGATGAAGAGGACCGTTCGTGGGTGGATTCGGTGGAGAGGGTTGTACCAAATCGAGAGGTAAGTCATCAACCTTCTCCTTAGAAGGAGTATAGTCTTTATATTTAGTGGCGAGTGATACATTATTTTTCATGGAATCACTGGTGCACATCAAAACATAAGAAGATGTAGAAGTAAAGGGTTGGTCATGGATGACCAATGAAGCCTGTTGTTGAGATGGGAAGGGTTGAGACAAAACGGCTGGCGTAGAGGGTTTTGGGGTTCCCTGAAGGAACTTGTTAACCTCGGCACGTCTCCGACAATCCTTCGTGTAGTGATCATCACCACAGATAAGGCAAGGGTAACACAGTTTGCGCTTATCCCAGTCATAAACAGGAGGAGATTTGGTTTGCTCATTCGGATTATTGTTTTTACCCTCCTTATTCTTGCCTCTCCCCTTCTTAGACTTATTCTTACCGGTCGGCGTAGATTGAACAACGTTCACTTCAGAGGTTTTACCGGTGGGAGGAGCAGGAGACGAAGCATTTTGAACATTAGAAGAATTGGATTTCGGGGTTGTAGTGGAAACGGAATGTGAATGGCTATGAGTGGAACCAATCACACCATCAACTGCATGCGAAGCAGCCGAAGTAGTAGAAGTAGTGGAAGTACCAGGACGAGGTAAATCAGGTAGCAAATCATACAATGTTCCCGTTTGCGAATAAACGAGATCAAGGTACTGAGCACGACTAATAGCCTGCTTTTCTGTGACAACACCGCCCATGGCAATGTCTTTACCAATTTTGTTTACAAAAGACTTAGTAAACCATTCGGCCAGTAACTGATCAGGAAGCTCAAGTTTAATGAGACGTCTCCTCCATCGCCACTCATGAATATGATCAGATATATGAGTGCTCGAGCTTTGTTTGAAGGAGGTTAAAATCTTGGTTTCGGTATCGTATCGAATCGATAACTGGTAGTGTGTTAGAAAAGCCATTGCAAGGGTGTTGAAATCAGAAAAGAAACCTCTTGGTAATTCAATGTACCACTTCGCAGCAGCACCCGTAAGAGTTCATTGAAAAAGACGCAATCTAATGGAGTCGTCCATCAACGAATTGGATGAACACCACAAATGGAAAGTCATGGCATGATTATTTGGGTCCTCTCCCACCTTCCCATCGAATTTTGGAATGTCTGATGGAAGCTTTGCAGGAATAGCAGGCCATTGGGGAGAGTGACGAATAGGATCATTAAGAATCCTAGAAAAATCTGGCAGATCCAGAGTAGCAAGAAAAGGCAATTTTCGATTCACTTGTGAATACTGGTGACTTTGGGGCGGAAGCCCCGCTGGCAGACCAGTAGGGATGTATGCAGTCTGCCCCCAGAGGGAAGACCCTGGCTGGTTTGGTGGTGGCTGGATAGGGTAGTAGCCCCAAGGATTTTGACTTTGAGTTTGAGGTTGAGTATTCTGACCTGAACCCCAGATAGGATTAGTCACACCTAGATATGGTTGGCCTGTAGCAGGGACAGCTTGTTGCCCCCCAACATTTTGAGGAAGGTTCTGCATAAGTTGATTCCAATACTGGGCCAATGCAGCAGGTATGTTTTTTCCTAAAGGTGAGGTTGGTCCCCCTATCAAAGGGACAGTTCCACCTGGCAGTTGTGTACCAACCGTAGGTTGTGTAGTAACTATGTTGTGTCCGGGAAAAGGAAAAGGAAATGTACTACCCTGTCCACCAACAGGATTGTGCAAGTTTTGTGCAACAGTCGGGATAACGCTACTAGTGTTAGGATTTTCAGTAGGAAATAGAGGGAGTGTCGGGATGAAACTGGGAATAGGATGCCCAGGAAACTGAGGACCACCTGGAGAACCAGCTGGAGTTTGTGGAGGTGTTGGATGGGGAACATTCAACAAAGGATTCAGCTCATGGTAACTAGGAGGTAAATTCGGGTTAACCTCAGGAGTTCGCTAAGTATTAATAGGAGGGAGAGTAATTGCAGTAATTCCGATCTGGACACTCGTAGTATCCGCAAGATGGGCCATCTCGGGAGGAAGAACAAAACGATAAGTGGTAGTCTCTGGTGTAGTCTCTGGTTCAGGAGACACAGGAGGGTTGATTTCGTAGACAGGGGGTGACTCAGTACCAAATAAGACTCATCAGAAATCACCCGACCAAAAAGGATCTTGGCCTACTACACTGTGAGAAGGCCCAGCAGTTGATTCAGAAGATGTAACAATGGTTTCTTCAGAAGGATGTAATCGTCCAACAGGCCGTTCACCACGACGAATGCGATAGTCCTCTATAGTATTGGTAATACGAAATTCAGCAAGAGGATCAGTGGGTGCTACTTGTGGAGGTGGTGTAAAGACTTCTGGGACGTCACTTATGTCCACGTGTGGAAGAGTAACAAGGGGAATCTCACCCGGACGAGGAGAATCCTTAGGGGTACCCTCAAGTGTTGCTGTATGCAAAGGTTGTGAAGCTTCGGGATGTTCCGGGGACAAACCTTGCATCCTATGTGAACGTCGTGGGGGAGCAATTGTAAACAAGTAACCAACTCCCCAACGAAAATCCTATGGTCAACTTCGAGAAAAGAACAACACACCTTAGTAAACAGAATCTAGAAGCAAATCACCAAGCAAACAATACCTTCTAATATCGAAGCCACTAGTTGGTGATGAAATCCAACGTCACAACGATGAGACAAGAAGGGGCGGGGCTAAGGTGGAAAAGTTACGTTGACGACCTGCTTAACAGACTTACGCCCTGGTGCAAGCTCCCACACATAATCATGGGTATACCCTCCAAGGAGCCCGAGTGAGTTTGATCAACGTCGATTCCAGGTACCGTGAAGACTTCCCTTCCACAGTCACCTTGGGTAAGAACCTAGAGAGATAAGCCACTAAGGTCACCACAAACAACAGTACAACCTGGGGAAATAGTCGTCAGTCCGATCCACACGCAAAGGCAAGGTATCTAGCCCAAAATCAACTCAAAGGCTTCCACTCATAATTGTGGGTATACCTCAGAGTGACCCTCGTAATACGTGCAATCTCTACACTGATGTCAACAAAGCAGGGTTAGTAACTCTGCCAACACCAATTTGACCTAATGCTTGACCCTTGTGTTAGAAGGGCTTCCCAGGACAATATGCTACCAATGAAATTTAACACTCCCTAGTCTCAAGATGCTATTGTTTGTTTTTTTAGCTTTTGGAGAGTGTGTCTCTCTTCCTACTCCAAAGCACTAGCCTAGCTAAATGTTGGTGTAAAAGAGCCCTAGAAAAGAGTTACTAGATCAATTTTAATATTATGTAATGTTTTTACAGGCTGTTGTTTACTCAAAGGTAA
>ML806435.1:172310-194919 GCA_009831015.1 Picea engelmannii
TTACTTTTAAATCTACAAAATACATGAACATAAACTTAGTTTTTGAATCATCATGTTAACATATCATCAAAAACGTTGTACTATTAAACATGTATATCAACCATATTATTACTTCTAATATCAACATAGATTATTATGATAAATAAGAAACTATGTAAATTAAAATATTACCATTCCATATCTAAACATGTTGCCAAGTATAAAATTATATATCGTTTCATATATATATAATAAAAAAAATTAATTAAATAAATTAGGCATGGTTTAAAATACTCACAACTCAAATGCTCAAGAAAGGAAGTACAATGCAAATCTTAAAATTATTTCCCTAATATATTTAAGCATCAAAGTCATATCACTCACAAAAGTTCTTTATACAAGTGCTTGAGTGTGTCAAAGGGTAAGAGGATTGTTAATAAATGGATAAATGTTAGCTTCTATACACATCAGAATTATAAGTACACCATTGTGACAATGAAACAATGTTTTGGAAAGATTCTTTTTAGGTCTCAATGATTCTATAACATGTTGGTAAAGGGTCAAACATCTAACACCTTGAGGCATTTTTTAAAAGAAAAACAATTTCTTAGATGTGTATTTTGACAATTATTGGTAATATTAAATTATTAAATACTTCAAACTTGACATATGGAGAAAGTGGTTTGAACATTATAAAACTTTATATGGATAAAGTAGAATATCATATCCCATTAAAAGTTCAACTGATTTGACATTTTTCAGTATTTCACAATTATAAATACTTAGTTTTAAGAGTAAAAACCTTTGTGAATCTTACCAATTATATCAAATGCCAACTATAAAATGTTTGGCGATATTTTTATAAGAACATATTGTTACGACTTTATCATGAAAATAATTCTTAAAATTTTATATAATTAAACATGCAACGATGTATAAATATCTTCAAATAACAATATCAAATTCTATTTCAATCAATTGTTACATGCAATCACAAATAATTTGAAATACAAACACATTACACATCAAACTTACTGTTAACCAACTAAAATTGTTCAAAGACTTGTGATAATTAACTTTCCATTTCCTTTGCCACAAGATGAATAAAAAATAAAATAATTAGCGAAATAAAGATAACAAAAAGATACAACAACAATATTAATGATGAAATAAAACATGTATATATCACTCTCTATTGTCATCAACCTCATTATCTTCCTCGCTTGGCATGATAACACCATTTTTCTCAAAATAATGTTTTGATCTAGGGTTGTGTCTTAATACGAACCACCAATCCCTATCCAACACATCTGGGTAGAACAACACTTGGTTGTAGTGTTTTTGGAAAACATTTGGCTCCTTAGATTCATACCACATCTTTCTAGAGTTGATACATATCATCCCACTATCACGATATTCCTTCACATTATTCCGATCAAAGGTGTCCTACCACTTTCACCTTAAAATAACACATTGGAAAGAAGCAAAGTCCACTCAAATGATCTCTTGTATCTTTCCAGCATAACCTAACTTCCCCCGTATTCGGTTTTGATTGCGGAAGCTAACACGACTAGATTGGTCGAACTCGACTTCCACTCCACATTCTTGTGTCATGCATCCACCATTGGCATTCTCTGTGAGAAAATGATGTCCATATGCCCACATAGATGGGAACAAATGCGCCTATAAAAAAGTGAAAAAATCAGAGTGTCTTGTGTCTAGTAACCCAACCAATAAAATATAAAATATAGATGTTATGACAATTCAAAGGTGCATTGTGAATTCAAAAATGTACAAAAATAGATTATTACCGAGTTCTTTCACCCAATCCTTATGTTTAGTGCATCCTCTTCAACACACGAGTAATGACCAGATGCACTGTATTTCTCTCTGACTTGGTCAGCAACCCAATTGTTGGGGCATATCATTGGCATATTTTATTTTAAATGACCACGATAAGGAATGCTTCTACCATTCAACTGTATAATTTATTTTTTTTCACTTCCCCATTTCCTCCTCTTATGTTCATACAACATGACCCACGGTTGTGTTGCCTCCGAATTGTAAATAATAATTTATTGATGGCATCAATTTCTGAATTTGTTGATGTGTGTGTGTATATATATATATATATATATATATATTCATGAAATCGATCTAACATATAGTACATATCATATCAAAATATGCATTATGAAGTTTATTGTAAATACTTACCGTGTATAAATTTGACAAACAATAAGTCACTTACTCTTTATCAAGCTCCTTTTTCCATTTGTTTGGAGAAGCTCCCCTTCTCTTTTGTCTTCATCTATTTCATCGTCCCAAATCACCACACCTAGTGTGTTGTCGATCTGCTTGATGTACTCACTGGAATAATAGAAAGACTTGTATGATATGTACCCCTCTGCCATATACCCCTATGGTTTTTCCCTTTGTTGAAAAAGTCCTTTCAATTTCTTCATGTACCTCTCTAAGAAGAATATCCAATGATAGGAGACCACTCTAACTAATTCAAACTCATCTACTATGTGAATTAGAAGATGAACCTACAAGTCCATGAAACTTGTTGACAATTCCTTCTCAAACATACAAACAACCTCAGTTATTTCTTGATGCCACCATGGAATTATACCGATATGAATCTCCTTTTATGTGATCCAACGTACAAATGCATATAATTTAGATATGGCATGTTGTAGGTATTGGGGGAATTCATGGTTCAAAAACCCACACACGAGTAGAGGATAATGACACTGCAAAATAAACACATATAAAATTAATCATGTTTCATCCCATGGTATGAATTAAAACAAATAATAAAATCATGTTTTTGACATATGTACTCTTAGAAGGTTCAAATGATCATTTGATTTTAACCCCGACAAATGGTCTTCCATAGTGAATACCCACATAAATAAGGAACCGTCACACCCAATATAAATTCCTTTTCCAAAGAAAGATTAGCTTTCTTCAAAATCCATGGGACATCACCTTCTCTTGAAACACCAAGAAGGACCAACCTCTCCTTTACTTTATTTTCTTTGCCAATGTATATTTTTAGCTTTTGAAGAAATAATATCTCTCCTAACAACCAATGTGACACTTTCTTTTGGTGATATGTGCCTCCATAAATAAGATCAAACATTTTTAAATATATGCATGGAATCTAGTAACCAGACGATCTTAAGATGCTCCCAATATGGGAGCTCATAAAAGAAAGATTTCCTTTCCATCCCAATGGGAAATTTATCAACATAGGTGTTGAAGAATTTTGGATCATCGAAAATAGGCTCCCCATTTGAATCGATCATTTATGTAATCTATTTCTCTCTCTCATATTCTCTAATCGAGTATGGTTGTGTCATTATTGCAGGCCTTTGGGTTCTCTCCAGTTTACCATTGAAAGAGAATGTTTATCTTATGTAAGGGTGTTGTTCTAGGAGTAATACCTTGGAGCAGTCATACACTAGTTTTCATAGGTGGTTGGACCACCTAGCCTTCAAAGAAGGTCCACAACATTTACATCCATGATATCATTTTGGTACAAGGCATACAAAATTGTTAATTTATATAGAGAATGTTAATGTTGAAGATTAAAATAATCACAGTGAATTAAATATGCCAAAAAATATTGTTACATATATAAACAAATCAATAAACATTTAATTTACCAGAGAAAAATCCTAAGCATGGATAATCATGTGTGGTGTAAGAACATATGTCATACAACATAAAACTCCTCTCTTTTGTTATGGGTCTTGATACATCATATACATATATCCCTTCCCATAATTCCTTTAATTCATCTACCAATGGTTATAGGTAGACATACATAATATTCACTTTTTTTCTACTAAGGACTATAAGAGCCAACATAAGATAGTCATTCTTCACAAAAAACCATGGGGGGATATTGTTATTGATCACTACTACATACCAAACATAATAGTTGGTGTTTTGGAGGGAATATGGGTTGAATATATCCATGGATATCCTGAGTCGTAGACTTTATACTTCATCATTTAATTTTTTGAGCCATGTATCCTCTATATGCTTCATGGTTATTGAATCTATTGAGATTCACATAACTCCTGAATCACTTCTATGCAAGGCATGCCATGCCTGCAACATAGCTAATTATTTTCAACGAAAGAGAATTTGAATCCTTGGGATTATAGGCATGTGCCTCAATATCTTATGAGGAGGACCATGTGATTTACCCTTTTTATTTGATTTAGGATACCTGTCATTCCCACATTTCAGACATATCTCTTTGTCTGCAAATTCTCCTCTATATAGAATACAATCATTTGTACATGCATGATATGATATGTACTCAACATCCAATATTTTGAACAATTGCTTTGCCTCTTCGAAGCTATTGGGAAAGAAATTCTCAATTGGAAGAACCTTATCTTTGAATAACCTGCAGTTAGTGGAGAATAGAAATGTACAATGTCATTTAACGTTCATAAAATCAATCATTTTTAATGTTTATTGTGTGACAATATTTCTCAAAATATAAGGGGATGGTCAGTTATGATGTAGGAGAATCGCTCCACCTTAGCATGTACCATTTGTCTAGCACATTGGTGCACATTCAAGGAAGCGAGATGCGTCAACGGTCTCATTTTTCATCTAAATTCAAATATAATTAAGGTAATTGAATACCGTCAGGCTAGAAGGGCTAAGACATTCCTTCACATATGTTGTAGATGAGTTCCCCTTAAGTGGTTGATGGTAGGAAGGATCTAGACCCGATTGGGGCTAGATTTCAACTCATTATAGTCTGCCTCATCAAATATGTGTTTTAAATGGTGATTAGACACCACTAGTGTAGCGTGGAGGGAAAGCTCGTCGAGCCCCTCTTGTATAAATATTTATATTGTATTCCATTAGAATTTGTTGATACTCAGGCTTCGATAGTTTTTGATAGAGAGGAGAGTTGAGAGCCAAGACTCAATTGCAGTTCAGACTCATAAATTGTAGTTAACATTCATATTAATACAAAGAAGTAGTTTTTTATTCATATGATTCTGTGTATGTTTCTCTGATTTTAATGAATGTTATCTATGTGTTTATGAATACTTGTTGTAGATGTATGAGTTAGGTATTCATATGCAGGGATGGAGATAGAATCCTCTATCTGTGAGGTTGTTGAATTATTTATGGGTTCTTTAGGCTAAGTGCAAGAAGTGCACAAAAGAGTGTTGAAGTTATGTGAGCCAATGCAAGGAGTGTGTGTCTGAACACTTTTGAGTCAGAGAAGAATGTGCCAGGAGGGCACACCAGAATAGTTTACAAAGTCAGAGGGAGCCTCAAGTTTACTGAACATCTTAGAGGAGAAACTGTGCAGAGGAGGCACAAATAGAAGAATTGTTGAATATTTCATCAATCTTTTCCAAGAGGGCATTGAGAAGGTGCAAGTGTGCACAAAGGGAATTGAGTTTCGAGTTCTGAGGAGAGGAGTGTCAAAGGGTGGAAATCACAGAGTTGTTGAACACTCTATAGGACTCTTATAGGTGGGCATTGAGTAGGTGCAAGGTGTGCACAGAACCAACACGTTCTAGAGTTTTGGAGACATTGAGGGAACCACATAGTTATTGAACACTCTGAGGGAAGAAATATTTGGAAGTGTTCTTTGAGAAAGTGTAGGAATTGTCTTGGGAAGACCTGAAGGAATTCATAAATTCAAAAGTAAGACATGTGCAAGGAGTGCACTAGACCATCACTTAGAAATGTTTTGTGAGAAGTCGTTTGAAGGCTCAATCGAGCGCAAGGAGTGCGCCAAGGAAAAAGTTAATTCATCTTACAAGCTCAAGAGGAGGAGCCTTAAGTTTCCAAGAGGGCACTAGAAAGTCCTTATAAGGACACAGAAAGGGTCTAGAACCTTCAAGGTTTGAACTGGTAAAAGATCAGAAGGAATTAGCATTGTCTCCCACAAAATCTCTGCAAGGTGTGCAGAAGGCTGAGAATAGTCCAATTCTCGGACAATGAAGTCCTAAGTGTGCATAGGAGGAAGGAATTACCAATGTATCGAAGCCAAGCGGGAATGTCCATCGTCATGAGGAGACAGGTGACAAAATATCAGGAGATCCAAGAGATAGGGATCCTGAAGATTTGCATAAAGAAAAAGGAAATCTTCGCGAAGTCACTAAGGGCAGAGTGAATCTGGACCATCAGATCCAGAAGGTCATGTGGAGGAGATCCATGTATTTCAAAGAATTAGTTCTTTGGAAGAAAGGGGAGAGAAGAGAAAAAAGACTCCCGAAGGCCAGAGTCTGAAGTAGATCATAGTCGTGGATCTAAGGAAGTGATGGGGACCATTGATCCTCCCATCGTTTATGTTCGTTGATTTAGAGGTCAGGGAAATAAGAGTTGGTTGTTGAAAATAAGGTCGAAGCCCGAAGCACCTTTCAGGGTTTATCCCCAAAACACAACTTGAGGTCATATGGGAGAAGGGGCCTAGCACGAAGAGCTAGCACTCGTTGTC
Organism: Picea engelmannii; assembly: GCA_009831015.1. Lineage (NCBI taxonomy): Eukaryota > Viridiplantae > Streptophyta > Pinopsida > Pinales > Pinaceae > Picea > Picea engelmannii. The sequence goes on from ML806435.1 coordinate 178,786, forward strand.
AAATTTCTCCAAAGGGGCCAAGAAGAGAGCCACAGGTTTGATAGAGCTTGCACTTTGGGGAAAGAGGGACATGTGAGAGTCTACATTGGGTTCTAGTAGGGAACCTAAGAGTCGATCCAAATTAGGTGACTAAATGATCCTAGATCGGGAGGTTGAGTAGCCTCCGAGGAGAGAAGTGAAGAAGAGCAGGGGGGGTCTATTCCAGAGTGGTATTAGAGACACAATTTTGTCTGCATATTGTAGGGAAAAGAGTAGAGAGACACATAATTGATTTATGTAGGTAGAGGAGATAGTTTAGCTACATCAAGAAGAGTCATAGTTGAATATTTCCTATAGACAATAGGTGAAGGGAGAAAGAGTGTGATTCTTTTTGGAGACTATTGAAAGGTGTGCATTGGATGGCAGACAATGAGGTGGGATGTAGATGAAGAAAGATGGTTACTGAAGCCCATAAATGCGGTTGAGGAGAAAATTTCCCGCATAAGAGAAAAATGGAAATTGACAAGGAGCTCAATGAAATCCGAGAAGAGGTAGAGAAGCTAGCATTGAATATGCAACATGAGGCAAAGTTTCATTGGAAATTTGAGTGGAATTTGAAAAGGAAAGTCGAGTGGATTGTTAAGAAGTTTTTTGCCAGAAGGCAACAACAGGTGTTAAAAACATGGTTGAGGCATGTTCAGAACCTTAGTGATGAGGGAAAGAGATCTGGCAGAGGTCTCATAGATTTCCAGGTGGGAAATGAGAAGAGATCAATTGATCTCATAAACTGCCAGGCGGGCAGAGGAGACATCCCAAATTGCCAGGCGAGAAAGGGAGAAACAATGAGCTCAGTTGAGAGTTCATGTCAACAAAGGGTGTTGATAGATGGAAAGGAGGCTGAAGAAAGGACTCATCCATATGAAGAATCATGTGGAGCTTCAAGCCACATGAATGAAGAGGATGATAAGTTAAATACCTCCAAGCACGAGGAGAAATATTAGGGGAGTATTTTGGTCATTGGAGGAATCGATATATTCCTACCAAGCAGCCAAGGAGAAGCTAGCATGTGTTTTGTGGATGTAGTAGCAGAAGAGGAGCACCCAATCAACTTGCTCACTCAATGGGATATGGATTTGAATATGTTGGAGGATTGGTTGGACAATCCATAAATCGAAGATGGCTACCAGGAGATAGGCAAGCCAGAGGAAAAGTGCCAACATGAGGAACATCTAGAGGAAGCTGGGATGGAACCAACACAAGAAAACAAACTGGTAGAAAATAATTTGTTAGAGGAAAAATATGAGAAGCATCTCAGTAAGGATCTTGTGGAATTGGAGTCTTCATCAGAGTGGCCAATCAACATCACAGGAGATGAAGGTAGCATGGGGGACCAAGTTGGTCTTCTCATCAACCGACATGAGGATTTGTAGCTGAGTAGATTTCACAAGAAAAGCCAGCCAAGAGAGAAACTGGAAGAGGTCATAGAGGAGATAAGGAGGTTGATGTTGAAGACAGGGGAAGAAGTTGTCATAAAGGAGAATATAAAAAGAAGATAACCTGAACAAGTAGTGGGGATGCAGTGACAACAGCAGAAGAAACAAAGAAGAGGACCAGGAGGACAGATCCAGGATAAATTTTGGGATCCATTAGGATTTTAAAAGAGCTAGGAAGATCAGGAGCATGATCTCATTAATGTTTTTAGCAATGGAGTATGATGCAGGAGAATCACTCCACCTCACCACGCGTTATATTTATAGCATGTTGGTGTGAATTCAAGGAAGGGAGAGGCGATAACCCTCTCATTTTACCTCAAAATTTAAATCTAATTAAGGCACTTGAATATCGTTAGGATGGAAGGGATAATCCATGCCTTCACACAGGCTATAGATGAGGTCACCTTAAGTGGTTGACAGTAGGAAGGATCTACACCCTATTCGGGATAGATTTCCACTCATTGTAATCTGCCTCATCACATATTCCTTTTAAATGGTGATTAGACACCACTAGTGTAGCATGGAAGGGAAGCTTATTGAGCCCCTCTTGTATAAATATTTGTATTGTATGCCCAATAGAATTTTTTGATACTCAAGTTTTGATAGTTTTTGATAGGGAGGAGAGTTGAGAGTCAAGACGCAGTTGCATTACGAACTCATACATTGTAATTAACATTCAAATTAATACAAAAGAAGCAGTTTTTCCTGCATATGATTCTGTGTATGTTTCCCTGATTTTAATGAATGTTATTTGTGTGTTTATGAATACTTGTTGTAGATGTATGAGTTAGGTCTTCATCTGTAGGGATAGATATAGAATCCTCTATCTATGAGGCTGCTGAATTATTTATGGGTTCTTTAGGATAAGTGCAAGGAGTGTGTGATAGAGTGTTGAATTTCTTTGAGCCAACACAAGGAGTGTGTGTCTGAAATATTTTGATTCAGAGAAGAACGTGCCAGGAAGGCACACCAGAATAGTTCACACACTCAGAGGGAGCCTCAAGGTTACCGAATACCTTAGAGGAGAAATTGTGCAAAGGAGGCACAAAAAGAAAAATTGTTGGAGATTTTGTTGAGCTTTGCAAGGAGGGCATCGAGCAGGTGAAAGTGTGCACAAAGGGAATTCAATTTTGAGTTTTGAGGAGAGGAGTGTCAAAGGAGGGAATTCAAAGAATTGTTGAATACTCTGTAGGACTCTTCCAGAAGGGAATTAAGTAGGTGAAAGGTGTGCACAAAACCAACACGTTCTGGAGTGTTGGAGACATTGAGGGAACCACAAAGTTATTGAACACTCTAAGGGAATAAATATTTGTGAGTGTGCTTTGAGCGGGTGTAGGATTTGTCCTGGGAATACCTGAAGAACTTTAGGAATTCAGTAGTAAGACCTATGCAAGGAGTGCACCAGTCCAACACTTAGAAAAGTGTTGTGAGAAGCTGTGTGAAGGCTCAATCGAGCACAAGCAGTGCGCCAAGGACAAAGTGAATTCATCTTACAAGATCAGGAGGAGGAGCATTGAGTTTTCAAGAGGGCACCAAAAAGTCCTCAGAAGGACACAAAAAGGGATGAGAACCTTCAAGGTGTGAACTGATAAAAGTTCCTAAGGAATTAGCATTGTCTCCCACAGAATCTTTGCAAGGAGTGCATAAGGTCGAGAATAGTCCAATTCTCTGGCAATGAAGTCCTAAGTGTGCACAAGAAGAAGGACTTGTCGAAGTCCTGAAGTCCCAAATCCAAGTGGGAACATCCATTGTTAGGAGGAGATAGGTAGCGAAAGATCAGGAGATCTAAAATATTTTCATAGAGAAAAGGGAAATCTTCACGAAGTTGCGAAGGGAAAAGTGAATTTGGACCGTCAGATCCAAAAGGGGACATTGAGGAGATCCACATATTCAGAGAAGTAGTGCTCCAAAAGAAAGGGGAGAGCAGATAAGAGAGACTCCCAAAGGCTAGAGTCTAATGTAGATCACAGTCGTGGATCTAAGGAAGTGACGAGGATTGTTTATCATCGCATCTTTTTCATTCGTTGATTTGGAGTTCGGGGAAATAGGAGTTGGTTGTTGAAAACAAGGCCAAATATCAAATAATCCTTTTAGGGTTTAGCCCCAAAACATAGCCTAAGTTCATATGGGAGAAGGGGCCTAGCCCAAAGAGCTAGAACCCGTTGTCAAATTTCTCCAAAGGGGCCAAGAAGAGAGCCACGAGTTTGATAGAGCCTTTACTTTGGGGAAAGAGGGACCTGTGAGAATCTGCATTGGGTTCTAGCAGGGAACCGAAGAGTCGATCTGACTCAGGTGACTGAACGATCCTAGATTGGGAGGTCGAGCATCCCCCAAGGAGAGAAGTGAAAGAGAAGGGGCGGGGGGTTCTGTGCCAAGTTACCTCAATATTGTCAAGAAACATGCATTTGACATGCAAAATTTTCTTTCAAGTTGTACAGTAACATTGTTGCCCGTAGTTGGGTAGACTTTGACTGGCTAGGTCCAAAAAGAGGGGTGGTGGAAGCATATTTTAGTCTTTCGAAAAAGGTATCAATGATATGAGCATAATCTCCTTGCTCATCGTTATGGAATGCATCTAACAACATTATCTCCATGGTAGTTGTATACTGTAAATAATCATCCATACCAACCTCTATTTCATTGACTCCATTTCCAACTTGTGAAGAACTACTATTGTTGTAGTCATTCATAATTGGTGAATCTGGACGTAGTGGGAATTGAATAGGTGGTTGATTCAACCATTCTTGGTATGCTTCCTCTTCGATTTGTGCTCTTATTGCAACATTTTCTCGATTTGACATTGTATTCGAGTGCAACGAAAGAGGATAGGTAGGTTTCTCATCATCATAATCCTAATTTCAAAAATATTGAACATTAGTACATCGATGATATTAGTAAGCACAATGCAATTGGTGTGTTCAAATTACATTATACAAACAATTATTAGCATCACTAACCCAGGATTGTGGCTGGAAAATGACATGTTACTATTGGAATCATAAAGACGTTGTTTATTTTCATCTACCAACTGCTTGCGGTATGTTTCTCCAGATAAGAGATTCCAAAGTTTTTTAAATGGTGGAATATTTTCTACATCTGAACTCAATTTTGAATCAGGATCCTAAAATTTGGATACAATTTTATTCAGATTGACATAGATAAAATAAATAAATAAAATATGAACTTATTGGATATGGAAAGGGAGAGCTCCACGATGGACTTTGACTAATATGGAATGGGATGGAATTTGAAGAATTGGCCATTTTATATTATAAGTTTTTCTCCCCGCATTTGAGAAAAATCAACAATAAATTTTTAAGAATAAGGCGACTTTAAGAAGAAAATGTATACTATGAAGTACTCTAAGTTATGTGGATGCATCCTAAAAGATAATTTAATATGAATATACTATTTTATGTGCAAAAAAAAATTCAGATAACTTTTAAAGAATAATGGTGTGCTGATTTTAACAACATGCATCGATGCATCTATAACAATATACAGCACCAAGGCATTTATTTACGAATCACACCGGTTCTCATGAATTCAAATAAATAAAAAATAATTATATGATATTGGTTCTCCAAAACTTTTAAGCGCACCGGTACATTTTATACACAAATGCATCGGTGCACTATATTAATAAATGCACTAGGGTTTCAAAAAACTTTAAAAAAAAAAGCGTTACTTTGTCTTTTTACAATTAAAAAATGAGCGGGAATTTAAAATCTAATTTCATAAATTCCTTTAAATATTAAAAATCTATTCAATATTTCATTATTTTACCAAAATTTATAGGGGAGAGATTTGCAAGATAGACATACCAAAGATCACTGTGGAGTAGTAGAATACATTGGAACAACATGATTATTCAGAAGATCAAAATTTGAAGGTTATGGTGATTCATTTAAAACTCTTTTCATAAATTATTTCCTGGATATTAAGATATTGACTATTTTAATAATTTCCCAAATATTATATGGGAGAGATTTGAAAGAGAGACATATAGAGGAGCATTGTGGAGCAACAGATCAATACTTTGGAATAGGATACTTATTTAGAAGATCAAAATTTAAAGGGCATGGTGATTCATTAAAAACCCTTTTGTAGAAACATAATTATTTAGAAGATCAAAATTTGAAGGGTTTTGTGATTCACTCAAAGCCCTGCATAGTAAAAATTTTAAATTTTACTATTGATTTTAATAATTAAAATTTTTACAATTTGTATCTCTATTAAGATTTAATTAAAATTTAGAAACAAAATAAATAAAAAAATCATACTTACCTTAAATCCTTGCTTCTTCTTTCTTATGTGACTGCAAAATTTCACCTTAGGGTTTAATTCCCTCTATCAGTTCATAATTACAACTTTTCATTTTAGGCATTTTAGAATTAATGGGTTTGTGTTTCCATAAAAAAGGTGTTTGACATGTGATGCATTGGATCCAAACCCTCTTAGCCCTATCATGTTTTTTTTCTTAAATGGTTTCAGGTAATCAGTGCATCTATTTGAATATAACACACCGATGTTCTTATGGTTAAAGTATATCGGAAATGATGCAACATAATTTAAAAAAATACATTCATCGATGTGTAATTTCATTTGTTCATGGTATTTTTTTTGTGTGTGTTTTTTCTATTGGAGCGGTGTTGTTAACAATACATATCGCACCATTTTAATTTAAAGTATTTTTTTTAAATCCATTTTTTGACATCAGTGTGTTTCATATATGGAATGCATTGATGCTTTAAGCTTATAACAACGCACCAAAAACTAGTTTTTGTTTATCTGAAAATTGTGATTTATTTATAAAATATATTTAATAGATTATGTATTGAATGGTACAGGTTGTGCATTCATAAAAAAATGTGTGAGAATATTTCAAGTAACAAAAATTATGATCAACACAATGATAGCACATCCAAAAAACAAAAAAGGAAATTTCTTTGTAAATTCTATACAAAATTAATATGTTAAAAAAGAAATTTCTTTGTAAATTCTATACAAAATTAATATGTTAAAAAGACAAGTTCTTTGTAAATTCTATACAAAATTAATATGTTTGAACTATATGTAATTTTAACTAATATGTATTGGTCAGAGTGTGTCCTACAAAGCCATAAAATGAGGAAGCTCGATAAGATTCTTTGTGATCTAAGTTTAGAAGAACGTAAAAGCTTGATGGAAAAATTGCAAAAGGATAAATCAGGTGAATGAAATAATTCTATTCAATAGGAGTTCTTTTTTTGAATTTTCATTAATAATATACTTAAAAATATTAGATAACATGTTGCAAACAATATATTAATTCACATATGTTTAATATTCTACAGGGACCAACAACAAAGGAACAAAATGTTGTCCTACGAAAATAAAAATTATAGAAGATGTAAATGATGATGAATTGTTCCTTAGCTTATCTGGAGTTGTACTGGAGGTTAATGAAAGGGGTGAAAATTTACAAAACTATGAGGGATATAGTGGAATGAACATATAGACGTACTTTCCACTTATAATACACAAATCAATGAAATGATTCCAAGAACCAGGTTATATATAAACTACAAGAAGCATTTCCAAAGAAATGGTCAATGAGACCTGTCAGACTTGCAATAGAAAAAACATAGAACAACAAAAAATAATCATTCAAAAAGTAATATTCCTAAAAATGATTTTCTAGAATATGTATATATTACTACAAATCATTCATTTATTAATATCAATTTTGTTATATTTAGTTTTCATATATAAATATAAAAATAGTTTATTGTCATGCTAATTTTTTCAAGAATATTATGAAAATCCCAAGGGATCAACAAGATGATATCTGAAATATGCCAGTAGGAATGTCCAAAAAAGTGTACAAGGAGATGGTCAAAGAAATAGACATAATTTCCTCGCAAGAGGAGCCATATCAACAACAATGTGCTTCAAATGAATGAAATCATTCTATTTTTCTATTAGGTACATATAAATAAATAATTTAGTAGTTTCAAGTATTTTCTTGCAGAAAAGAAAACAAAATGGAACCCATTCAGCTCATAAAACATGACGTCAAGGAAGAAAAGAGTTGATAGAAAAGTTTGTGAGTAATTGTTATTTCCTTATAGCATTAACTTAAGATTTCATTTTTGTATATTTTAAGTTGTTTTACAACAACCATCCTAGAATGTAATCAAAGAAGGGTTAACATACAAAGAAGAGCCATCGAAAGAATTGATTGACATTGGGTTAAGTAACGGTTGTGAGTATATGTTGGCATACCAAAAATTAATTGTGGAATTTGTAAGTATCTAGGTTTTGTTACTTCTCTCATTCTATAATTAATGGACCAAAAATATCCTTTATATTAAATCTATGATTTATTATGGGGTATAAAACTTGAGGGAAACAAAGTATGGAAATGTGCCAATAGAAGGGTTGTTGAGAGAAGGGATGAGATTTTATTTTGAAAGAATGTGTGTGTAAAATCATGAAGATGGGTTACACTTTTGCTTGTTTTATGAGAAAAAAAAATGTATTTTTACAAGTTCTTCAACTTCTCACATACAAAAGTATTATTTTTATTTATAATTTCACTTTACAGTAAAAAAAAACTTGTGAAGAATTATTTTAGCTTTCCAATGACTATTTTTCATATTTTGTTTATCATGATTTGATATGTCAACTTGACAATTGTTTAATAGTATGTTCCTTAAACATGAAAGGAATGATAATGGGTAACTTTTTTCTACAACAATGTATCTATTATTAAACTTGTGTTTTTAAGAAACAAAATATATTGCAACAATCTACAGAGACTCTATTTTATTATGACTATAATTTTGAATCTAACAGATGAATATTATAATTTCTAGAATTTTTTGAAGCTGACCAATCTGAAAACATTGCAAATTTTAAACACATGTTTTTCTACACCTTGTATCTATCTTAATTTTTACTTAAAAATAAAAATCTAAATATACCCTTTTGAAAAGAACACTTTAAGTATTATGAATATATGTTTTTCTAAATTTTTCAATGTATATTTTTAGAGATACCGATATTTCATTTCACCGAATCATAATGTCTGCTGAAAATATTATGCAGTGATTTTTTTTTTTTAAATTAAATAAAATTGGATAAAAATAAAGAAAATGAAAACAAATTATAGGAATTGAAAGTAGATTCAATTTTGGAAATGCTTGTGTCATTTTCAAAACCAAATTTTGAGTATTTACAGGAGTCCACAACCTCCAAAGTTCATGTAAGTTTGGGGGAATTCTCTGGTTTCTTAATACAGTCCCAATTTTTAGTTTTCGGCCAAAATAATCTTTCGGCCGAAAAGTATTTTTGTTCGGTCGAAAGGTTTATTTTTAATGGATTCCATTAAAACTATGCCTTTTGGCCGAAAAGTTTTTTGGCCGAAATATGATTACCACAGGAAAAACAATCATCTGGAAAATCTTGTACATGACTATTGAGGGCACTGTCGAGGCGTTGTTTGATTTGACGTGAAAATTTTTGGCCGAACAATGTTTCAGCCCAAAAAAACCTATCTTTCAGCCAAAATAAAAAAGAGTTCGGCTGAAAAATTGTTGCTAGGAAATTTTGAGACCCGATTGTCACGAAAGTGTTACCTAGCTTCATGATTTTACCCGTGTATCATTCTGGACTCAATTATTTCTATTGTACATCATTTTTCAATTTACATTCATGTATATTATTTATTTCATTTTTTATTATTCTCACCAAAGTAGATAAAATCATTACACTTTATTTTTATTTTTGTAGATGGAACTTTAATAAGATGTAAACAATCAAGGAAATCAACAAAACATTCAACCAAATAACCCAAGTCATGGAAATATCTCGAGCATTGACAACAGTTCCAGTGAAGAATGATGATCAATATATTTGGATATCAATGCAAGTTATTGTATTTTTTGAAATAATTATCTGTGAAAATAAGACATTGTGTTTAATGTAATGGACATAGTGTCCCAATTGAAAGACAAGGGGTTACCAAAAACTGTCCCATTTTGTATGAGAAAGATCCTCTTATTCATATATAATAAAATGCATTTTATTTTATTTTATTGTGTTGTCCAATATCATTGTGAAGAGTTACATCGTTCATTAAATATATGAATGATTAAATATTATAATGAAGAGATGTGAAATATGATGATATAGAAAAATAATCCAAACATCATATCCAAATGCACTACTCAAAAAATAATTTATATGAATACTATTATAAGATATAAGTCAATTTTTTGATAAATAGTGGAATTAAAAAATAACAATAATTTCACTGTCATAGGTCGATGTTTCTGAAAAGAGAAAATGAAAACCGGTCTGTTTAATGCTAAAAATATCTGGTGCATTTAAGGATAAAATGTATTGATGTTGTAATGAAATGTGTATCAGTGTTGATATATAAGGAACCAACACCAATATTAATAATATTTTGACCAAAAATTATAATAATAATAAATGGCCTACCGGTGCATTTAATTAAGATGCGCACATGTGCTTTTGTATCATACTTCTACATCGGTGCATTCTAAATTTCATGCACTGGTCGGGTTTGTCTTGTAATGCACCAGTGCATGGTATCATAGATTCAACCGGTGCATTGTTGTTATTAAGGGACCGATTCTTTATGTGAAAGTTAAGCACCAATGCTTTAAGTTTGAGAATGCATCAATGCATGGTATCATAGATTCGATTAGTGCATTATTCTTATTAAATCATTGGTGCGTTATTTTTTTATAAATGCACCAGTGCCCGAATATTTTAGGACTCTCTCAGTGCTTTCAGTGAAATGTAAGCATCAGTGCTTTATGTTTGAGAACGCACCAGTGTGTATACACCATGAAGCGCACTGCCTAGAAAAACATCTGCTAAAATCTCTACCCGCCCATATTTTTTTATGTATAATGAAGTTCCATTATATTCTCCACAAAAACATCGGCTACCAAAAGAGGATGTTTTCACGGAGGTTTTTTTGACAATTTTTGTCAATTTTGTAACAATAAAAATCTCTGATGTAACCTCCACTACAAGGTCTTTTCCTTGTAGTGTGAATATTATTCCTACACCATCACATTACAATACACTTTCATATCTCTATTATTAGCATGATTAATGAGGAGAAAGCTCATTTTTTCTTGGCCTACATCATGCTACATCTTTCATTCAAGACTACACAATCTACCTAAGACTCTACTAGCCAACATGAGGAATCTTATAATGGAGTATTAAAATCCATTAAATAGTCTTCATCCTATGTAATACCATGGGAAAATACCATGGTTTATGCAACACGATGGGCCCATAAATAATGATCAGTAAACATATCCTTAATTGTATCAAGGTTAATCTAACTACACTATGACCAAGTGTAACACCCTATTTTTTCCCAAAAATGTAATTATGTTAAGACTTAATGCATTGCAATTTATGAACCATCTAATTGTGTTTATGATTAATGAAAACACCAAATAGTTGAATGAGAATAAAGCCTTGAGTATTGACCATGTTTCCATGAGTGGGACTAGTGAGGTGGAGATAGGATGTTTCAATGAAAAAATTAGGAAGCTCGCCAACATTCTAACTTACATCTACATACTTAATGCAGAACATGTCCAATGCACCTTCATTGCATTGACACACAAAAATTATTAATGGTGATCAAGTTGGGTAGTTGAGAAATGATAATTTTTGTCTTATTTGGTACTTGGAAGATTGAAGGATTGACTGAGACTCCAGCTATAAGGATGTATAATATTTTCCCTTTTGATTCAATATCCTGACACCAAGGGATTTATTTTGAAAGAAGTCATCGAGGATCTCAAGGATAAGGAGGAAGAAGAGGGAAAATATATAAAAACAACACATAGATGAAGAACAGAGGATGCACAGGTGAGAACAAAAGAAACCCATAAAGGAAAGAAACACAAAGCATGGAGACACGTAGAGATTGAATCCACACAAAGGAACAAAGAATGATCATGCACAGAGATGAGTCACATCCTCACAAAAATATGGTGAAAATGAGTAGAGGATCTCACACACACAACTCTAAGAAGAAGATAATATCTGTGAATTTTTTTAGAAGAAAATATAAATATTTCCCAAGAGTTGAATGGTCACCTTCGAATAGAGAAGACCCATATCCATACTAGAGACATAGAGGACTGTGACTTGATTCTTATAGAAATAAACTAATAATGGTAAGGGGAGGTCATCGAGGGACTGTGTAGCAGAGAAGGGTCTCCCTTGTGCAAAGGAAATCCAGTTGGGAAGGTTCCTGATAAACACATGGAGGTCCTTAGCCCAGTGGGAAGAGGGAAAAAAATTTGTGTTTCCAATAAGCTTCCTGAACCATTTTCTTGACTTGGAAGTCAATTGAGATAGTCCCCTATTGGTATCATGTCCTAGCATGGGGACGGAATGTTGTAGAAATGCATAGTGCAGCATAGCTTATGATTGGGTGGAAAGGAATTTCCCCTCAATCAGTTGGTTGGTTGGGATCATTACTTAAAAAATAAGTTTTTGTACCTATGATGTTTTCTTGAATGTTTAATAAATGGCTATAAACATTATTCTATTCATCTCAATTGGTTAAATGTGATGGAAAAATGTTTAATTTCTGAGTTAAAATGGAGTAATAAAACCTCCATTAAATACTAAATGTAGTAACTATGATCATGGTATGAAGAGGGCCATAATAGGTTGATAAACCTGTATTTTCCCTGCATTTTAAATGGAAAGTCCATAAGATATGAAATATTCATTTGGATGTTTGGGACTAAGAATTTATTTCATATTGGAAAGAGGTTTAAGATCTTGAAGGATTTGAATTAAATCCTTGTAGGAAATACTGTGGGGCTGTTAAGTCCTGGAAAAATAATTTAACTCTATTAAAAACCTCTATTTGAACCTAGAGGAATGAAAGCCATTGATTCGGTGGAAGGACACGATATTGATTGTTTGTCAGAGATCTAGGCTTCAATATAAATCCCATCAGGAGGAAATACCATCGGGAAAGCCAAGTGTGAAGTCACAGTGGATTATCGATGGGGAAATATCAAGAGGTTGTGAGTAGTTCATCTATTGGAGGTAAACATAATGAGTTCTAGGTCGTAGATGCCCTAGACACCTCAATGATAAGTTTATCAGAAAGTAGAATGTCTAGAATATATGGGAATAGGATTAGGAAGGGTCTCCGATGGGGAACACCTGATACTAAATATATGAGAACGAAGGGGGTCGTAGATCCATTGGTGTGGATTTCCATGGGTTCTGAGCCATTGGATCTAGAATGATCTATCTGAGGATGAAAATGTGATGAAAAATGGTGTTGAATTAAAATTTTTGGGCTTAGAGTGATCCCTAAACATTATATGTGAGGTTTTGAAGGCCATCGGAGGAGTCTCGTAGGAGATTACTAATCGATAACTCTCACAATCACTTGGAGCAGGTGCATTCTGATGATGGAGGATCTCTAGTGGATAGGAATCATTGATCTACGGGAGACGTAATCTAACATAACCACATATGTTGATTTGCGGTAGACCCCGCTAAACCGATGATTTGAATGGAGGATGGGTGAGGAATTAGTCATCATGTAATTTGATTTGTCAAATTTGTTGGGGCCATTGGTTTAGTAACCTAAGGACCTTTGGATCTATATGAAGTAATTTCTTCAGAAAAGTTCGATCATGATTGAAATGTGGGTGATGTAACCTACTTTCTTGATGAGTATAGAACCCGAGTAATTGTTGAAAGTTGATCTAGTTGCATAGGGTGAAGCACAGTTGTCTGATTGGGGATGTTTGTTCCTTGGTCTGCGTAGCATCATTTCACCATATAATTGTTGAGTAGTATATGGTGACACGTTTGTGGATTTGTCACAGTGCCCCCATGTGAGAAACGAGGGGTAGAGGTTATGTGAGGGTGAAATCTGGAGACCAAAAGTGTATGGAAGTGAAAATTTCACATCCCACTAGCCGAAGAGGATTAGGGGGTTGAGCATGTTAGAAAGTGGTATTAGAGTAGAGTTCAAACTCTAGGCTTGAATGGGTCACCAAATCCACATGATTTTTTGAGAAATTTTACATGATAAAGCATATGCATTGTTTATTTATTTATTTTTGAATGATTTAACTCTATGTATGAATATTGACAACTGTTTTTAGCAGGACTAACAAAAAAGAATGGATTCATGGCTTGGGATTGTCAAAATAGATTGAATTTTGATGAAGATGACAATTTTATGACAATGATTTTTATGTAATCACTAATAGTGTTTCATTGTTTCATCACATAGGACATACTGACAAGTAAATAGATGTGAATGGTGCAACATAGTATGGAGGACATCACACTTCTGGAATGAAGAATCTAATGGTATGAGGGCTAGAGAAACCCCTCCTGATTTTTTAGCCACTGTCAAAATTTTGAAAGAAGATAATGAAGGGTTCATGAGATCTTAGACTAAGTAGATAGATTTGAATGTAGTGTTACTATAAATTTTATCAGAGATCCAAAATCACTTGAAGTAAGGTCCGACCATTAGTAATGTAGGACTACAATAGTCAAATAAGTTGAAGACCCCTTCATATGTATAGAATCATGGACTAGCTCATAGTAATGTAGGAATAATTTCTTCCAAGAAAAGGCATTGCGATGCTAAGAGAAGTAGATCTAGTGGAAGTATTTCCATAGATTCATCTAGTGGGAAGACCATTATAGAGGAATTGTCCAGTAGTGAAACTTGGTCTAGTGTTCCCAGGAATAAGAAAAGGAGATACTCATAGAGTTCTCTCACAAAAGAATTAAAGAAGGATAAACCACCTACCATTGATGGAGAAATCAATAAAGGAGAAGAATTCAAGTCTTGGTTGTTGAGGATGAAGAAGTATTTTCAGGTCCATAAATACTCGAAAAATACAAAGGCAAAGATAGTCATTTTCAATCTAAATGAAGGAGATTCCATATGATGGGAGGATCTGAAAGATGTTAAGGGATTGAAAGAAAGAAATATGAACTGGAAGAAGTTTGAGAATTATTTCAGGAAGGGATTCTATCATATAAAAACTATATAGAGAATAACAAAGGAAGAGAAAAATTGCAACAGGTAGTAGCATCTATTGAAACTTAGTTGGGTGAATTTGCTGAAAAGTTTGAGAGGGATTTCTCAGTAGTTTCTTTCCTTTCTACTAGAAAAAATACAAGGAATGAGTGGTACTTGGACAGTGGTGAATTGTTTCATATGATATAATCATGTGATATTTTTAGTAGTTTGACGAATAAGGACTTAGGGATCTATGTGGATCTTGGTGATGATTCCAAGTATGCAATTAAGGGGGAGGGAACAATATTGTTCCAACTTGATTCATTATGTTTATTTGATGCCTAAAATGTGCTTTATGTCCAGGACATGGGAACAATTTTCTCTTTGTATCAGTTATGGAGGAAAAGGGTTTTGTAGTTATAATCCAAAAAGGTCAAGTACTCACACATCCAGAGGGAGATACAGATAACACAATAGTAAGAAATAAGGTTAGAGAGGGAAATTTATACAGGTTCATGGGAAAGCATGTCCATGCTTTATTACATGATAGTGAAAACCTATGTGACCTATGGAACAGGAGGATGGGACACCTACACTACAATATGTTTCCAATTCCAAGGGAGATTGTCACTAGTCTTCCATATTTTAGTGTTGAGTAGCGAGGTTTGTGCAAAGGGTGTGCACTTGGAAAGAATGCCAATGATTCTTTTCCAAGCAGTGAAGGTAGGTCTAAGGGGATCTTGGATATTACTCATTCAAATGTATGTCAACCGATGTCAATAGAATCAATGTAGGCAGAATAATATTATGTGACATTCATTGATGAATTTTTCAGGAAAACATGGATCTTCTTTATGAAGACAAAGGATGTGATCTTCAGTCATTTCCAGGAGTTCAAAGCTCAAGTGGAGAAACAAACAAACAGGAGGTTGAAGGTCTTGAGGTTATATAATGGGGGGGAGTACACCTCTAATGAATTCAAGGATTTATGTAAGGAGGTAGGAATCAAGAGAGAGTTGTCATTCTCATACAACCCTTAGTAGAAAGGGTTTGTGGAGAAAAAGAATCGATCCATCATCAGTTCTGCTAGGGCTATGAGACATGACCGGGATCTTCCTATGTTTCTTTGGAAAAGGAATATAACAAGACAATATATGTGTAGAATGATATTTCTCATAGGATATTGTGGAAAAAGACTCATGAGTAAGAACTCATAGGAGTGAAGCCAAAGACAAGACATTTGAGGATCTATGGTTTTCTAGTATACATCCATGTGCTTGTGGAGAAGAGGGAGAAGATAGAGCCAAAGAAGGACATATTTTGGGGGTATAAGGAGACCTCAAAGGATTACAAGATCTTCATACCAGCATAGAGGAATATAGTTACATTGAGGAAGTCTCAGGAGTTACCACCAGTGTCAGAGGATGAGGATCAAAAGAATCTAAAGGATGAGTAGAGATCAACAACTTCCATTTCAGGAATTCAAACTTCAGGTGGGGCGGAGTTGTCTCCTTCTAGTTATGCCAAGAGACCCGATTGGTTATTGTAGACATTGAGGGATGTTGGTGAGACTTTTAGGAGAACATTTAGGGA
>ML806436.1:33761-49686 GCA_009831015.1 Picea engelmannii
TGTAAAAGTGTCTGACTGAAGGCAAGAACACCCATCATAGAAGCCAAAGATTTCCATATTCCCCTCATAGCTCCAAACAAGAATTAAACGGGCTAGTGAATGCAAAACAAGGCCAATATGATGGAAAATCTGATTTTGTTTAAAAAGCACAGCAAAAGTAGATCAAAATGGAGTTTTTAATGCAAACCCAGTCCTAAAGCCTAGCCAAGTTTGGGGGTAATTCTGCAAACCCAGTTTTTAATGCAAACCTAGTCCTAAAGCCTAGCCAGTGCCAACATCTGTGAGATTTATTGCTTTGTGGATGATCATGATTTATTTGTATTCATTAATTAAATTATGGAAAGTGACACTTAATGAAGTGTTTAATGGTATATTTATGTTAATCTGTTTTTTAGAAATATTTTAATGAATGAGTATGTATATATAACACAAAGATAAAATCTAAAGTAATTATAAAACACTTGAAACTTGTAATAATTATTGACAATGTGACAAGTGTAAATTGAATTTTTCATAACTTTTTAAAAATAGATTGATGACTAAAATCTATGGCATATTACTTCTATTCATAACACATTAAAGTATGATTGAACTAGAAAAGTGTTTTTTTAGACTTTTAAGCAAGAAATTGTCTAAACTATCTAATATCACTTTATTAATTTTAACATAACATTAATAACATTATGTATTTGTAATTAGATAAAGAATGTTGTTATATTAAAATTTGAAGTCAAAATTATTTAATATCACCTAATTAATTTTAACATGAATAATTATAATAATAATATTATATATTTATAATTAAATAAATGATGTTGTTAAATTATGAAGTTTATTTAAAATTTAAAATTCAATTTGTATTTATAATTAAGTATAGACTCAAAATAGTTTTAGTTCATTTTTCTATTTAACACATATATTATATAAATTCAATACTAGTGGTTGGATCATAATTTTGAAGTTGATAATGTTAATATTGCTTTTTTTCTGTCAAATTCTAAAAAACAATAGTTTTCTTAATGAATTGTCCAAGTTTCAAATCCATATCATAATCTATCTTCAAGACATTGATGTATAAAGTTAAAATTAATAAAATATCATATAGATTATGACAAATGTTACTGTAGTGAAGAGTGATGTATAGACTTAAGATCAATATAAGAGAAGAGAATAGAATATCAGCCAATTACATTAGTAGAATAAAATCAAACTAAATCTTGTGAATATCAATAAGTTATCTCATGGTTATCTATCTTGTCAAGGTTATCTCATTTATTTTAATTTATAATATAATATATAACTAAATTCATGTATAATATACAATGTTTTTTTTTTAAGAATTTTATTTTCTATCACTTTTTAGAATAATAGTTTTATTTTTTCCATCAATATCATTCGAGATGACGATGAGAAAACCAAACTAAGTTGTGATAGTAGTGGAATAATAGTTTTTTTTTATTAATAGCAATGGTGTATGATAATTTAAATTCCGTGTTCTACGACATTCTTCATTTCATTTTCCAGATTTTTATTCATAAACCTAAATTATTTAGGTTATGTATACCACCCACGACGATAGAAACGTGGCTGATCGAACGAGGACATATGGAGAAGGACGAGGTTGTGCTATAGAGGATCCGCAGAACAACAGATGTGCAGGAGAAGTTGCGGTACTTGATAGAGTCCAGCGAAACTTCTCAGAAGGTGAAGCATGCCTTTGGCAACATCTTCACATCTTCAGAAGGGATATAGACCTCAACTGGTCATGGCTATTGCCATTCCCTTCTTTCTTAGTCTTTGAACTTAAACGCGGTTGAATTTACTGGGGTTTTGTGGTTTTTCGAAGGTGTTTTTTCCTGGTAACCATGACGATTAGCAATTGTTGTAGAGCAATGGATTGACGGATCTGTCCAAGCGGCTTCACGAAGCCGCGGTGCAGGACGGTTTGAAGGACTTGGCCTCGGTTCTGGTAGAGGACATCAAGGAGGCCGGCCAAGGGACCAGAGGCTTGACAGCACCGGAGCAATTTCGCAGTGTCAAGGTTTTTTGTCTGTTACATAGGTCGTTGTTGCCGCGTGCTACTGTTCTGCGAGGTAAGTTTGGCTACCTGAACCTCTAAAACACGGTAAAGTAGATTCCCCAAAATCTGTAGAGAAATATAAGTGGAAAAATCCTCTAAAACAAGCATTAAGCTTGTGGGAAAAATCCTATGAATAGACTGCATTGCCCTCCGTCCAGGCTCTTTGGGAAAGAACAGGTATATGCATGCAATTTTATCTCTCTTCTCTGTTCTGCATAGTGGCCTGCCTCGTTTGAATCTAATCAATCTTCATGGATATTGGAAGCTTATTATTCTATTCTCTGCTGGGAATCACCTCCGCCATCATATACTTTGTCTTGGACGTGTGGAAGAGGAAGACCTACTGCAGGCTTCCTCCTGGGCCTCCGGGATGGCCAATAGTGGGAAATCTGTTTCAGTTGGGTAAGAAACCCCATGAATCTCTCTTCCACCTTGCTACCAAATACGGTCCTCTCATGTCTCTCTCCCTCGGAATGAAAACCACAGTGGTGGTCTCCTCTCCCGCCCTGGCAAAGGAAGTTCTTAAAACCCATGGCCACATCTTTGCAGGCCGGATTGTCCCACAAGCATCCAGAGCTCTTTCCCACCACAAGTCCTCATTTCTTTTATGCCAATATGGATCTCGCTGGCGTATGCTCAGACGCATATCCAACAATGAAATCTTCTCTGTCAAGAGGCTAGAAGCTCTGCAAGATCTCAGAAGAGATCAAGCACATAGAATGATTCATCAGATTTTTGAAGACTACCTGAAGGGATCAGAATGTGTAAATATCGGACACATTACATTCCACTCCGCGTTTAATCTGATAGGCAACATGGTCTTTGGTAAAGACATGTTCGATCCTCATTTACAAGCTTCTAAAGATCTGAAAGACGCTATTTCCAAAATGATGGTGCTACATACAGCTCCCAATTTGGCCGACTATTTCCCATGTCTTCAGTTCTTGCATCTACAGGGCGTCTATCGTAATATGGTAATCTGCAGGAAAAAGACATATGATGTTATGGATAAATTCATAGAGGATCGCTTGGCAAAGAGGGCAAAAAACAACGACAGACGTGATGATGGTAAGAAGGATCTCTTGGACGTTCTGCTGGAAATGAGCAGCGATGAATTTACTCTCACTGACATCAGGGGCTACTTAAGTGTAGGACTTTCGCTATCTCTTCTGACTCTTATACCCACAGAAGGCCTGTAGAATTGTTAAAAGATTAATAAACCGAGTCTGATGTCTAATTCTTTTTGCAGGATATCTTTGTGGCTGGAAGTGACACGACCGCGGAGACAATAGAGTGGGCGATGGCAGAACTCATTCGCAATCCTGAGAAATTGAAACGATCCCAAGCAGAGTTGAAAGAAGTTGTTGGTCTCAACCGAAGGTTAGAAGAAAGTGATACAGAGCGTCTCCCTTATCTCCGCGCGGTGGTGAAAGAAGTGTTCCGATTGCATCCGGTAGGTCCTTTACTCGTCCCGCACAGAGCAGACAGGCGTTGTGAGATCGCGGGATTCGTGATACCCAAACACAGCCGAGTACTGGTGAACGTTTGGGGCATGGGAAGGAACCCTAAGATCTGGAAAGAGCCATTAAAATTCGTCCCAGAGAGATTTATTGATGATGAGATGTGTAGTCATGTGGAATACAGAGGAAAACACTTCGAGCTGATCCCATTTGGGGCAGGACCGAGAATGTGCGTCGGGCTTCCATTGGCAAGTCGAATGGTTCATCTAATGTTGGGGTCACTCATCCACTCATTCGAGTGGGCACCGCCGAAGGGGATGAGTGCCGAGCAGGTGGACATGACCGAGAAATTTGGACTGGCACTCCAAAAGGCCGTACCCTTGGAGGCAATTGCCACGCCACGCCTGCTATCTCATGTCTATTAGAATTTCAAATTGGTGTTATCCAACACTCTAGTTATGTCATTGTTGTCATCAGAACATTGTTTTGTTTGCTCTATGAAGTAATTAATGTTATGCAAGTGTCTTATTAAAAATAGCATACCGCGTAACACGGAGGAAGACGGTTAAATTTCAAAGGGAATATGCTGTGAAATTATGGATTACTGGTTATCTCTAAAGATGTATATCTATTGGAGATGAGTACAATTAATGATTTTTTAATTTTAAATTTTAATCTGATGGTTATGTATTGAAGATGCTGGCATATTCTTAGTCGTCCTCCAAAATCAATGGGTCAGATTTATTGTTGATAACTTCTTTGCATTTAAAAATGAATCCGTTAACCTGTTTACTTTTTAACATTTACCTAATCATATTAAGAAATCATTGTAACATCATATGATTGCCACGTTTAAATGATTAACTTTTAGAATTCTTGAATCTAGCTCAGTTAGAATTTGATTATCTGACTGGATTTTTTTTTAACGTTAGAGTTTTTATATGAACCATAACTCTTTCGGTGTTCACCAGCAGCGAATTAGCGACTGTGCTAGTCTATGTAAGTTGTTTAGATTGGGAATGTTCATGCAACTCAATTTTTTTATATTAATAAATACCACAACGTGCTATACGGATAACAATTAAATTTAATATCTAAATTAAGAGGCAATTAAGTTCAACTTGCACTTTCATTACTATTATAGAATTTTAAAAGGTTTAATTTTAAACTTTTGCATCCGGATTTTTCGTTTCTTTTTTGGAAACAAGTTAAAGATGGTAGTAAAAAAGTTTTTATTCCTTTGATAAATTTGTGTTGAATTGCCCAGAAAATTGAAACATGATTAGAGTTTCAACATAGATGCTCAAAATTGCGATCAAAGCTCTCGATCAATTAGAATTGGTATTTGAATTTTTCTTATTGAAGTTGTTGGATTCCAAAAAGTGGAGGAAAGTTCGTTACATATTTAATCAACTCATTAATTTTTCCTTTTGTTTCTGTTAATTAAATTGTAGTACATGCTATGGAATTATCATCGTCTTGTTTCTTGTTATTAAATAGTAAAGGTTGTTATTGGTTTCTTGTTATTCGGCGTTATTATATAGTAGAAGTTATCATTGAATAAGCTCTAGATGAGTTTTTGAGATTTGTATGAAAAGTTTCACAATTTTAATATTTTATTTTTTACTCAAAATATTTGTAATTAAATTGTTAAATATTTTGTATGGATATTTTATTTTCTGCTTCTTGTAATTAAATTGTTAAATGTTTGGTATTGATATTTTATTTTTTGTTATACTAATATCATAGGGTAGATATATTATAGTGTTGTGAATCTTGTAATTTTTTTACAAGGGGGTGGTGTTCTTCTTCACTCTAGTGGTATCATAGCCTTGCTAGGGGGTGATGTACAACATTCAAAATATAAGTTTACAACTCTGTTTTGGATATTTCACTAGACAATTTGTCACAATAGATCTAATAAAATACTCAAATCTTTATTGTGAAGGTTAATTTCATTTCGAACTCAAATTCTTTAATTATTGGTTTTCTTCTTAAAATGTATGAAATAGTTGAAATGTGAAAAATAGAGAATAAAAATAAATACTCACACCATCCACAAATAAACACAAGATATAACATGGGAAACACAATACATGAGAAAACCCATCTAGAAGGTGAAGTCTCTTTGCTCTCTTTTCTTCAAATGCACTTGTACACAAAAAGATGGTACTCTTTGTGGAGTTTTCTTTTACATTGTGGTTTGTATGGATATTATAGAAACTCTCCTCATTTTTTATGCTCTCAAAATACCACTCTTAGGTGCTCTACTCAACTATGGAACAAATACAATGATAAATAATGGAACCCCTTCTCCTCCTAGCAGCCTAGTATTTAACATTGTTTGATAGCCATCTAGGGGTAGGGTTTGACTTCCTCAACCCTCAATTTTGATAAGATTTTGGACCTTCTAGAATCTTTCTAAAATTCCATACATCGCTAGCCCTATATGTGTGAGTAATGGGAGTTGACGTGGAATCCACTCATACCATGGTGGTCAACATGGTAACTCAACTTCCAGGAGACATAAATTTTTCATACAAGCTCTAATTGTTGCAATTTTTGCATTGTTGGAAAGGTCTCGATATGTAAAATAACATCAAGGGGTCTAGCTAATGCTAGAAAAGTTTAGACCCCCAAAAATTCTATTCGATGACTCAAAATGGATTTGGAAGGTTTCAAACCCCAATTTTCGAAGCTGAGCCTTTCCATTAAAATTACAGATCGAGCACCACACGTCCCTCGTGATCGACGACTGTAATCCACTTCGGTACTTCAATGTTTAGGAGTTTCGAACACTCTAAATACTTTTTCCTCCGAATTAATTCGTATCCAGAGTTACAGATCGAGCGTCACGCATCCCTCGTGATCGACCACTGTGATCTACTTCGGGACTTCAACGTTTGGGTGTTTCGAACACTCCAAAGCCTTTTTCCTCTGAAGTAGTCTGTACTCAGAGTTACAGATGGAGCAGCACGTGTCCCTCGTGATCGACGATTGTGATGTACTTTGGGACTTCGACATTCAGCAGTTTCGAACACTCCAAATCATTTTTCCTCTGAAGCACTTTGTACCCGAAGTTACAGATCGAGCGCCATGCATCCCTCATGATCGACGACTACGATATACCTCGACACTTCGACACTTCTAGAATTTTCGAAGCACCTCTAATCCTCCAGAGTCTCGAAGTCCCAGACTCCCGGAATCCCAATCATTTCACCAACAACGAGGGCGAGGTGGACATGTACTAGGGGCTGACACGTAGTTGGGTTACGACCAACACTTGCCCTCATCTCGAATGACACATATCACGCTCAAAAGGGGCTATAGGGAATGTGATGTGCATGAATCCAAGTGGCACGTGACTCGTCAAGATTAAAGCCACATCACCATGGATAGCAGCACTACGCCTCGTCGTTCTAGTCTGATCGTCTTTCAACCTCCCTCATATTTTCATGGTCTAGATCTGACCAATACCAATTTATTCACATATCAACGGTTCACATTGATTGCGGGGCCCCAACGTGCTTGCTCTTTATTAGAGAGCTCAATCTCATCAATCTGAAAAGTGCTCTCCTGAATCTGTTTAATCGTGGTCATTGATTCTCCAGATCGAAGAGACCAACGATGATGGTTGATTACGGGCCGTGAACTAGCACGTCCGTTAATTTCACCTTCACGCTCCACAATGATTCCCAACCATCGATCTTCGTTCATAGATCGAAGTTTCATAGTGATTGCGAGGACCAATCTCCACAATATGGAAAGTGCTCCCCCGACTCTGTCTAATCATGGTTGTTGATCTGTCTAATTGTGGGTCGTGAACTAGCACGTCCATTAATTTCACCTTCATGCTCCGCAATGATTCCCAACCATCAATCTTTGTTCACAGATCGACTATTCACAATGATTGCAAGGACCAATCTCCGCAATCTGGAAAGTGCTCTCCTGACTCATTATAATAGTGGTCGTTGATCTTCCACCCCGACGAGGTCAACAAAATTGGGTGATTGCGGGTTGTGAACTAGCACGTCCATTAATTTAACCTTCGCGCTCTGCAATGATTCCCAACCATCAATCTAATCGAATGGCTGGTGTTTGATCTGTTAACTCCAATGGATCTTTGAGTCAATTTGACGATGGAGATAGGTTTTCCTCCCAGTGAATGGCTCGAGTTCATCTCCTCTGTCAGGTTCTTGATTCATATACAACTCTTGTTACTCAGGGAGTTCAGGTAACTTTGACTATCATGAAGGTTGACATCCCAGGACGTCGAACTCCCGAAACTCCGAAACCATTATGAGTTATCTACTTTTGGGATTAGCGCAGGGTTCCTAGAACCAAGTCACATGGACCTTTAGATGACTCTCAGGCTATGAGATCTACTCTTAGATGAGTTTTGGTTAAGGCTATGGGCGTGAGTTCAAGGTCTCTCAAGATACTGGTTTGAAGGAAACACCTTCCTAATTCACAAAACTTTAAGTTCTGGAACAGGGCGAGGTAACCTCGTGATATTACCAATGTCGTAGCAGTGCCAAGAGGATTTATCTAACTCTGAAGCTGTGAGGTATCCCCTTGGGGAAAACACCTTCGAGGGTTAAACTGGAGCATATGGGAAAATAAGAAGAAAGTTCTCAAGGAAGCCAATGTATACACATAACTTAACCATTTCAATATAGAAAAAATTTATAGACATGTATGAAAACACTTATCAGAACCAGATAACATGAAGCGACTGTTGGAAGGGGTGCTCGTTTCCACCCAACCATAGGATCAGTCACTCCTAATGGATTTTCCACTAGCCACCCCCGAGATAGACCACGATGCTTTGAGATTGAATCTCTTCTTTTGGGACATAAATAGATAGGGATGAAGGTTACTCTCCTTTTCCCGACTCAAACTCTATTTCTCGTGATCAGAACACACTCTTTTCACAATTCTCCCTTGAACCTGAGATCTCATTATCTCGTCTGTGCACTCTTCATAGGTCCTCCTTTGTCCACCAAGCCTTCCTTTCTTACCTTTCTCATCAAGATTGTGTGTGGCCCGGATTCCCAGTCTGTGGTAAGGTTTGGAAGCCTTACAGATGGGTGGTCTTCCTCATCCCCTCATTAACTCTTGAGGAGGTCTTCCCACCTACGAGCCTGACTAACATTATTTCCTGGGTCAGAGGTTTTTTTTATCCTAAGCAATTAAATCCAAAAAATTATTGGTCCGGTGAAGGTTAACGCAACCATTCCTGGTCCCCTTCACCATCTCTTTCACAACATTCGTGGTCTCTCTTAGCACATCCCCTTTCCAACAGTCATGCAACACTTATAAATTTTCTATTAAAATAACATAATTTACATTCATTGACCTTTTTTACAAAGGTCCATAAAATCAAACATTCACACATATGGAGTTTTCCATAGTCTCTTGGCCAATATAGTTATATTTACAAACTGGGGGAAATATGGTGTTACACCAGTGGGGATTAGCGCATGCATAAGTTCAGTGGTATCTATATGGGAAGATGGATAAAGCAGACAGGTGAACCTGAGGCATAAATGGAACGTTCAGGGGAGGATAATGAGCCACAAGTTCTAGCAAGTTTTGCAAAAGAGTTACATTAATCCATACATCAGACAGAAAGTCCACTTGTGCACCATCTACAGGAGAACCAATGGGCAATGCGCAGGGGACATTTTGAGATGAGGGAGACCTTGGAGAGGGTAAATTCCAGCTAGGAGAATATTGTGCAAGTCCTATTATAGATGACACATGCAGGAAAGGGGCCAGAAACCTATGAAAACAAAGAAGCCAATGATTCTCATGGGGAAACTAAACCCCATCAGGAGCATAGCCTTCACTACCACACCGAAGGATAGAGTTATGGAGGAGGGAATATTAATGGGCAACACACAATAGAACTACCCCTAGACCCTACCTACCTACCTTTTTGGATAACCAACGACAACACAACTATCATGATGAAATTGAGGACAATTTTGAGCAGTATGCTAGGGAATATAACTCATTGAGTGTAGGATTCCAAAGACAAGTCACACTGGATCAATATTGTGGGATCAAATTCATGGGTCATCCCAAACGGTATCACCAGAACAACTATGAATTGGAGCGTAGGGCAGGTAAGATGGAAATCCCATACTTTGATGGATATTCCAAGGTGACTGCACAAGCTTGGGTGCAGAAACTTGATACCTACCTACAACTTAACCCAATGAGAGAGATGGATTCCATGAAGTTTTCCACCATGCACTTGGAGGGAAAATCTCATGATTGGTGGTACCATGGGTTAACTACACTAGGCCACTATTAGATCATTACTTACACATAGTTGACACATAAGCTTATTGATAGGTTTGATCAGGGGGATCCAGAACTACATTTTAGGGATCTCACCTAGTTCATACATATAGGGTCACCATAGGTATATATAGAGGAGTTTCATAGGATAGCAGTTATGGTGCAGGATGTGTCTCAAGCGAGACTAATGATGCTCTTCACAGAAGGGTTGATGGAACCCTTAAGGGGTTGGGTCAAGGATTTTAAGCCTACCAACTTACAAGATGCTATATGGAAGACTAGAGACTTGGGATCAGAAAAAAATACTAGATTTACCCCTAGACCTCCTTTAAACCCAAGGGGAAGAGACCAAAGACCTCCTGTGAACCAAAGGGGAAGATACCAATGGGGGTTTGACCGAGGAAGGAGTATAATGGATAATACTACTACGAGGGAATTGAGAAGGAAGAAATTGTGCTTCACTTGCAAAGAGCCTTGGGATCCAACACACAAATGCATGGGCAAAGGCAAGGCTCACTACATTGAAGTAGTTTCTGATGATGAGGAAGAGGGAGGTTTCTACCATCTATTGAACATGGAGGCAGATCCCACAGAAAATGCAGAAGAGGAGGATGAAATTCACGGCCTTACAACAAATGAGGAGGTAACAATAAGATCTATCAGTGGGGTACCCAAATTCAATACCTTCAAGATGAGTGGGGTGCTACAGGGGCAGGAAATTTCGGTTCTCATTGATGGGGGTTCTTCACACAACTTCATTGAGTCATCCCTACTGCAAAGAAGACACATACCTATAGTTTAATTTGAAGGTTTTCGTGTGGAGGTAGCAGGGGGCGCACTATGCCTTGTGATAGGTATATTATAGGAATGAAGCTTACATTGGGTATGCATGATTTGGAACAAGATTTCTATGTAATGTATCTTCCATACACTAATATCATCCTTGGAGTTTAGTGGCTTAGTACGTTGGGGGAAATCACTACCAACTACAAGACCATGGAAATTTCTTTCACAAAACAAAATGGGAAAAAGGTGGTTCTCAGGGGTATGACAGGAAACACACCTAGAGTGGTGACAACAAAGCGCATGGAGGCCATCTTCAGGAGGGAAGACATTGCATATGTAGCAGAATGTAGAATATTGGTTCAGGTGGATAAGAAAGGGGATACTCACTACTCACTAGAGATTCAGAGAATCATTGACAGGCACAACAAGGTCTTTGATCCCATTCCACCAGGAGCACCACCAGATAGGGGGTTTGAGCACATCATAGAATTGGAGGAGGGAGTGAAACCTGTCATCACCACTCCTTACAAACACTCAAACAAATATAAATATGATATTGAGAAGGATATTAAAGAATTGTTAGACATGGGCCACATTAGGCCAAGTTCCAGTCCCTTTGCATCTTCAGTAGTGTTAGTGAAAAAGAAGGATGGGACCATGTGCATGTGCATTGATTACAAGGCTTTGAATAAAAATATGATCAAGAAAATATACCCCATCCCTAGGATTGATGAGCTATTGCATGAGCTTCATGGGGCTTTATACTTCACCAATATTGACTTGCGCTCTGGCTATCATCAAATAAGCATGAGGGAGAAAGATGTACCCAATACCACTTTCAGATGTCACTCTGGTCACTATGAGTTCTTGGTAATGTTCTTTGGGTTGACCAATGCGCCAACCACCTTCCAATATTCTTGCATGAATCGTGTCTTTAACAAAAAATTAAGGAAGTTCCTCTTAGTCTTCTTTGATGACTTATTGATCTACAACAAAACTTGGGAGGAGAATCTTCAACATGTAGAACAAATTATGGCTATCATGGAAGGGAAATATTTGTAAGAAAAGGAATCCAAATGTGAATTTGGAATGACAAAGGTTCTATATTTGGGACAAATCATTGCAGTGAAAAGGGTACATGTACACCAAGAGAAGATACAAGATGTACTTGACTGGCCCACACCTAAGATCCTTACAAAATTGAAAGGATTTCTTGGTATATGTTGCTAGTATAGTAGGTTTGTCAAAGATTTCTCTCAACTTTGTGCACCTTTGACTGATTTGACTAGGAAGGGCGCATTCAAGTGGAGTCCAGAAGAACAAATGAGTTTTGATAAGATGAAGGAAGGGACGAGAACTTGTCTGGTCTTGGATTTACCAGATTTCACAAAACCCTTTACAGTGGAGTGTGATGCCTCAGGGGCGGGCATTGGAGAAGTGCTTATGTAGAATATGCACCCTATTGTCTATGAGAGCCAAAAACTGAGGGGTCCTAAGTTGCTCTACACCATCTATGACAAAGAGATGTTAGCCACCATGCATGCATTGGCTAAGTTAAAGAAATACTTGGTTGGGGAAAAATTCGTTGTGAGGATAGATCACAACAACCTCAAGTACTTTTTGGATCAAAAAGACTTAAATGAGAGGGAAAAAAAATGGGTTAGCAAGATCCAGGCTTATGACTTTGACATTGAGTTTGTCAAAGGGAAAAATAATGTGGTGGCAGATGCATTATCCAAAAGACCATCAATTTATGCTATGACCGACATTTCATTGGAGTAGAAGGCCCACCTTTTGGTGGAATAATCAAAAAACAAGTTTTCATGTGAATTGATGGATGGACAGGTACAAGATGACAACTTCAGGATTGTGGAGAACATAATATACTACAAGGTTTGAATCCTCTTGGTACCTGAGTCAAACTTTAAAACCAAAGTGCTACAAGCATGCCATGATTCACCAATAGTATGACTTCGGGAGTTCATCAAGACATACAGGAAAATAAGGGAAAGATTTGCTTGAAAGGGCTTGAAGGAAGATGTGATACGCCACATCAAGGAATTCACCACTTGTCAGGTAAAACAAGGATGAGCACACTCATCCAACAGGATTATTGGAACCACTTCGCATTCCTGAGCACAAATGGGAAAGCATATCTATGGATTTCATCACTGGATTGCCCAAGGCCCATGGCATGGATTGAATTTTTGTGGTGGTAGACATGTTAACCAAGTTTTCACACTTTTTCTCCATTGCCACATACTACAGTGAAACACATGCTGCATATTTATTCTTCAGGGAAGTTCTTAGATTGCATGGTTTACCCAAAACCATTTTGAGTGACAGGGACAACATGCCTATGAGCATCTTTTGGCAGGATCTATTCAGGTTGGTAGGTACGACCTTAACCCCTAGTACTAGCTATCATCCTCAAACTGATGGACACACAAAGATAGTCAAGAAGTGGGTTAAAGGCTACCTTCAGAATTATGTGTGAGGGCAACAAAAGGCATGGTTTAAGTGGCTTCATTTGGGGGAATATTTCTACAACACCACCCATCATATTTCTATTGGTACGCCACCATTCAAATCCTTATACAATTATGATCCCCTCTCCTTTGTGGAGATTGTCTTTGGTGACAACAGGGATCCCATGGTTTAGGATTGGATTCAACATAGTCAGGATATACTCAGAGAACTTAAGGACCACTTGCAAAGGGCACATAATCAACAAAAGGTACAGGCAGACAAGGACAGGGTGGAGAGCACATTTGATATTGGTGATTTGGTTTACTTGAGGCTTCAACCATACAAAAAAGAATCTATTAAGAGGATTGACACAGAAAAGATCCAACCTCGCTTCTTTGGACCATACAGGGTTAGCATTAAGGTAGGGGTCATGTCATATGATATTGATATACCACAGGGAAACAAAATACATAATGTTTTCCATGTGTCATGCTTGAAGAGAGCCATAGGTAAACACATCAATCCTATTGAGGAACTGCCACCCTTGCATGAAGAAGGGCACTTGATACTGGTTCGAGAAGAAATATTAGAAGTATGGGAGAATATGTTAAGGAAGAGGAGCATCAAGGAATATTTGGTCAAGTGGAAGAATTTACCCATAGAGGATGGTACTTGGGAAGGTGAACATGTGCTATAGGAGACACGTCCAAAATTTCTTGTGGGCAAATAATTTCTAGCAGGGGAGACTGTAATGTCCCCCACCTCTTGATGAAGAGGTTTGGAGAGACTTAGTAATCTAGTTGTCCCCACTAGACTATAGTCTCATGTATCATGGGGACAAAGTTAACCCAAAGCCATTACCTAAGAACAACATTATATTATTAAGTTGACTTTGGGAGGAAAAGGTAACTAAAGGAAAGAAAAAAGCATGTGTGGGAAATCTAAGAGTTAACCATAGGGGTTAACTAACTCAATAGACAAATAGATCTGGAGTATAAAATAAAGTAAGGGCACACTTCTCACTCATTATGGATTATTACTACATTTTTCAATTGGTCTCTTGAGCACAAAAGATTTTTTAGGGTTTTGAGACTATAAACCCTAGAGATCAACTTGGTGGTTAAATATCCCACCTCTCTTGATTCAAGCTTCATCTCAGGGGTGCAATATTCCTCCCACACCATTCTACAACAGCTACAAGTATCATCAAGCATTCAGGGAAGGAACAGTGCGCAACCTAGGGGGTCTCCAACAAGGAGGACACACCATTGAAGGAAGAAGAGTTTGATCCAGGAAGTAGAGGAGGATTTTGGACTTTTGGACTTCTGGGTTTTCTCTGTAGGGCCTTATCCATCATTCCTAACATATTTGGAGAGAGGTCTACTTGCCATTTTAGTTCTTAAATCTTGGCGCTATTTGGAGAGAAGGAGGGCGCACTGTAGAAAGGGGTTTCATCAGTTTGGAGGAGCAGATCCTCACTATTCAACTGGAGACTTCACTACGGGGTTTGTCTTGCTTAGATATACATTCCTAGCCAGTTTCATAGCATTTGGAGGTGAGGCCGAATTATTGGGTCTCTGTAGTCATCCAGGAGGGCACAACTCAGTTTGGGGTTTCAGTTGTAGGAGGAGTAGATCTCTATATTTCAACCTGAGACTTCAGGAGGGGTTTTTTCTTTTCCCAGTCTACTATTCCAGCTAGTTTCAAAGTATTTGGAGGCTTCTAGCAGCATGGCCGAAATATTGAGTGTATTCAATCATCCAAAAGGGCACAACTCAACTAGGGGGGTTTGGATCTGAACCCTGGAAGGAAGTAAATTAATTGTGTACCTTGCATGAACTTATAATATTGCCTTTGGAGGCTTATATCTCCAGTCTTGAGAATTTTTTAGCATCTCTTATTCCAGTTGGAGGTTTTAATTCGTAATCTTCCATATCTACAGATCTGTTGTATCAGAATCTCTATATTATCCAAATAAATGTCAAATCTGAGTTATTTGATTCCACACTGGTGTTTCTTGTTATATCTTGTCTTTCTTTATGATATATCTTCAGATCCATGTCTACATGCTTTAATATCAAACACATAAACCCTAATGAACAACTTCATGAGAAAACCTGCAAACACACATTCAAACAACACTAAACAATGAACAATTAGTGTTTCCAGCAAAAACATTGGCTTGGGAACAATATAGGGTGTCTCTATTGTCCACTTACAACCCGATATAACCCACAACAAGATGATTTTCACACATATATCCCAATCCAGTAGCTCTCCCCCACTCAACATGCACAACCCAAGGAATATGATTCCCCTTCTTTGCATGCAGTTCCTCAGGCCTTCCCACTTCCCTCCAAGTCTCTAGCACATTTTGGATAGAAATCTCCCTTGCTGGCGACTCCGGGGACTTACAACTACAACATGAACCTCTTAGCAATGACTCACTTTCTTTGTGGTAATTTATTACACATAAATCTCTTCTATAGGCCTAACAAATTATTTATTCATGCTATTATAACTCCAACAAGTTGTTTTCAAACCCCTTTATGGTTCTCTCTAAGCTTCAACACTCACTCCTCTCTCATTGTCTCAAAATTTGGTTGTAAAAAAAACTGTATACAATACCCATTCAAATTTCCCTTTTACCCATGCACGTTGACTCTCACATTCCCCAATGTTGATTGTAATCAACCCCATGCTCTCAATAACTATCTAAAGCGAATTTTCACACCAACCCTCTTACATGTATTCAGTGATTGGGGCATTAATACACTCAAAAGGAAATTAGAAGGCTCATACACAATACTAATTTTAGAAA